>ML839343.1:0-13296 GCA_009831015.1 Picea engelmannii | reverse complement strand
GGCACATTTCGAGAGAGCAAGGGACCAAAGAGTTTTTCGAGCTATTTTTCAGCCATGAGCCACATCATTGATACCAAGCCTTCTTGTCATGGAGAAGCAATAGGTCAGCAGGTATGGAAAGATGCCATGGCAGAAGAATATTAGTCCATCTTGAAAAATGATGTGTGGGATATTGTTCCGAGACCAGAAGGGAAGTTTGTAGTAACTTCCAAGTGGATCTATAAGATCAAGCATGCAGCTGATGGAAGTATCGAGAAATACAAAGCGATATTTGTAGCTAGCGTATTCTCACGGGTCGAGGGAATTGACTATGAGGAGACATTTGCTCCAGTAGCCCGATACACTTCCATCTGTACTATCATTGCACTAATTGCATCCATGGGTTGGAAACTACATCAAATGGATGTAAAGACAACCTTTCTCAATGGTGAGATTGAGGAATAAGTTTACATCAAGTAGCCAAAGGGATTCGTGATACACGACAAGAAAACTCAAGTGTGCAATTTGAATAAAGCCATGTATGGACTAAAGCAAGCACCTCGTGCTTGGTACAAGAAGGTGGATGGATTCTTGATGAGTTTGGGCTTCAACAAGAGTGTTGTTGATCCAAACCTATATTATCATATTGTTGGTGATGAGTGCCTAATATTGGTATTGTATGTGGATGACTTATTCCTCATTGGTTCAGAAAGACTTATTGTTGAATGCAAGCGAGCATTGACTTCCAAATTCGAGATGAAGGACTTGGGTATGATGCACTGCTTCTTGGGACTAGAAGTATGGCAAAGGACTGATGAGATTTTCCTGAGTCAAGGAAAATATACAGTGGAGATATTGAAGAAGTTCGGTATGACAAACTGCAAATCCATGCCTACACCAATGGTGATGGATTTGAAGAAGATGAATGATGCTTATACTGATTAAGGCAAGATTGATCCACATATAGACCGACAGCTAATTGGATCATTGATGTATCTGATTAACACCAGACTTGACATATGTTATGCAATGAATATACTTAGTCAGTTCATGAGTCAGCCGAGACAGACTCACTAGCAGCGAAGCATGTACTGATATATCTACGAGGCACAGTTGGATATGGCCTAAGATATGCCTCCAGTGTAGACATGAGTTTGCAGGGATATGTTGATGCAGATTGGGCAGGGAGCGCAATGGACCGAAAGAGCACATTTGGTTGTTGTTTTACATTAGGGTCTTCCATGGTCTCCTGGTACAGCATAAAACAGACCTATATGGCCTTGAGTACCACAGAAGCAAAGTATATAGCGTTGAGTGTGGCAGTTCACAAAGTAGTGTGGCTTTGCAAGCTCCCGACAGATTTATTTGATCATGAGATGGATCCTACCATTATTCATTCTAATAACCAGAGTTGTGTGAAGCTCTCTGAGAACCATGTGTTTCACAATACATCGAAACACATTGAGATAAAATATCATTATATCATAGACATGGTGCAGAGGAAAGAAGTACATGTGTAGTACCTTCCTACACATGAGCAAATTGCAGATATCTTCACCAAACATCTTGCTAAGACGAAGTTTGAGTACTTCCATGAGAGACTTGGCCTGGTGGAGAATGTCGCCCTAGGTGAGAGGGAGTGTTCATGATTACAACTTTGTGAGACATCCTCCAGGACAGAGACTGAGTGAGTCGACCTGTGAGAGATCCCTTGTGTTGGGTGTGTCGTTCCTCTATTAACTGAGATGAGACGATGTGTGCCCCTGTGTGGGGTGAGGATTCCCATGAGTTGGGTATGTCGTTCCTCTATGATTGAGATGAAATGATGCATACCCCTATGTGGGGTGAAGGTGCCCATGTGATGGGTGTGCATCAGATTCTGGACTAATTTCTTATGACGTGTGGTCTCCTACCTTGTGGACTTAGTTGAGTCGGGCTTGAGATGGTACTCCAGATGATTCTCCCTTGGACTCAATGAGATAGAGATCTATTGAGTAGGACGTCCCTATGGTTGAGCACAGGTGGACATGACCCTAGTGGCTGAGCACTAGTGGATGTGTGAGCACTAGATTTACCTGTAACCCTAATTGTGATGTAAAGGGTATAGGTCGGATCCACCATATGTGAAAGATAATTAATGTTTATCGTAATAATTAATTATTTTATGAGTTATTGAGGTCGGCCTTGTTGTGCCAATAGACACCACTTTTGGTCTGCCCAGTTTAGTATAAATCAAGGTGATTTCCCCATTGAGGAAACACACTTGTCACTTGTCATTTGGAAATCTCAGCAAGTACATCTTCTAGGGCTGAAGTGCGCACCTCTCTTGGGCGCAATTTTCAAGGTAGTAGAGCACCCTCTTGTGTGCATTAGGGTTTCATGGTTGGAGGATCTTCTCTTGAGAATATAGCAAAGGATTGTTGGGTTTTTCTCCCTTGTTGAGAAGGGTTTTCCCAGGATATTTCTTGTGTTCTTATGCATGGTTATTCTTCTTGTGATCTTGGTTATTGCAGCACTTGTACATTGTGTAGCTGCATTTGTTTATGGTTCAAGTAAATGATAAAATGAAATAAACCTCATGCTTGAGCCTAGCATAGTGAAAATTCAACATCCACATGGAACTAGCTCCAAATGTGTGAGTAATGGAAGCTTATGTGGCATCCACTCCATACCATCGTGGTCAATGGGATAGGTCAACTTGTCAGAGGACATATGCATACGAACTATGATTGAGGTGATTTTTGCATTGTTGGAAAGCTCTTGAAGTGTAGGACAATGTAAAGAGGTTAAGAACTTTGTTCATAAATTTTTGACCCAAAAAATGGTTTTTTAATGCCTCAAACATGATTTGAAATTTTATGGGCCACAAAGCTCCAAAATGGGACCTACCCCTAAGATGGGCCCTACAAGCTAATAGCTCCAATTTTTCCATCCAGAAAGTGTCAAAATGTATGAAAAATTATATAATGATCCATTTTGAATCATACCTCTCCATTTAGGTGTTGACGCCCAAAAGCGCAACATAAAATTCTTGCGTGCAAATGAGTTGCAATGCATTATTACATATATATATTTATAAATAAAACTAAATAGGCGGGACCCCTTTTGAAAAATAATAAGAGAAATGGATCCTCTTTTTGCGCTCATGATTACCTTACGAGAAATATTTCCCAGTTTGAGAATAATGAGGGAGACCCTAACCTGTTTCTATGTGCAATTGATGGATGTTGGGTGTGTAGCAATTTGATGTTAAATGGAGAAAATTTTATTTCATTAGACATCTTAGTTTTTTCTTGCTACACCTAGACTTTGATATATTACTCAAACTCTAAGTACAAGCCACATACAAACTCATGGTATATTTATATATATGGGAAAATGATTAGTATTATATGAAATGGTAATACTCCACTAGCAAGGAATGTGGGACATGTTATTTCGGTGCTAAGTGTTCGATGGGCATATAATAGTTATTAAAACTATGAAGGAGGCCTAATTTGATTTTGAAATTGGAAATTATATGTTATGTTGGATATATGATGGTTGACATTATATGTTTGGTACAAGGTTTTGGAGGTTGAGTGTGCTCCATAGTTGGTTGTGGTTGATGGCATTTAATGTGGAAAGAGGGGAAGCGACATGCATTTAATGCATGTCGTTCTTACCCTACCCCGAAGCCACCACCTTCACTATTCTCCTCGCATTTGTTTTGGTTGCTCTTGTTAGTAGAGCCTCCATTGTGCTCAGCCTTTGGCAAAAAAATAATTGTGCTCTGTTAATTTTCTAGCATTCTGCTCCAGATAAAATCGTCTTATTGGCTCTTGGAGTTTGCATGCAAAAATGTGTTTGTTTTCCAAAGCTTATAGTGGATTGTTTGTGGGCATTATGGTCGTGTAACATGCATTTCAATTTGGGTTTCTTCTTGTTGGAATTTAAGTGTTTTAAACTAGAAATGTTATTTGACATTCTATTATGTTTGAGGTATGTGGTTGTGTTGCGCCTGGAGCAAATGTTGGTATTATTATGGTCTGATTGTTGGCAAATGTCTTATGGTGAATATGTTTGGTTTCATTCATTTCTTGTGACTAGATTTTAAAAGGTTTTCTCTGTAAAATAATGGGGGAAATAACAGTCGAGTTTTGTGACCATTGTTTTGTACCCTCACCTCATATCCAGACCTTGGAAGATTTGTAGCCCTTTCGTATTATCATTACCATTGTTTGAAAAGTTATGGAGGCATGCGTCTTGTTTTGCGGTCACTTTGGGAAGTTTGTGAAGAAGTTTGTGATGGGAAGGAATTGTTTTGGATTTCCTTGCAACCATTCCTCAAAACCTATTCCCATATGTCTGCTCCAAGCCTTGTTTCCCCATCCAATATATGGCCAAGTAAAGAAATGTAAACCCAGATTTGAATTTTTGTTTACGGTCTCGACCCAACGGAGGGAAAGATTGGTTAGACCCACAAACCGTGGCTTGTTTGTTATTTATCTATGAGGGAATTTGGTCAATTTTGAAGTTAGTATGAATTTGATGAAACAATGTCCACCAGGTTCGCATTAGGGGTTTTGAACCTGGTTTGTTCTTGCAGTTGTTATTTGAGGTTGTGGTGTAAATTTTATATAATGAAAGGTCGATGAATTTATGTTTCTTTTCTCAGTCTCTCATGCGGACTTGAGGCATTCTGATTCTAATTATGACTGAGTCGAATTGGCTTTGTAAATAGTCTCCTATAGAACATTTTGCTAGTTTAAAAGGATATCTATATTTTAAAGGAAAAGGGGGGAAATTAAACTTACAAGTTTGACAATCCTGAAATTTTCTTTGAGTTTTCTATTGAGTAGTTTAAAAGAATTGTTGCCATGTCATGGATTATGTGTGTTGAAGTTTAAAAATAATGTTGTGTCACAAACAAAAGTTGGTGGGAGTCTTGGCATATTAGTTTGGAATTAAATTGCATTGCATATAATGAATGTCCAAATGTTTTGGTGAATGATGGCAATGTTGATTTTAAAATCAATGAATGTTATTTCATGTAATAGAACAATAATCGTCTAATTCATGTTCATTATCTCACTTTCCACTCATTATATTCCCAACACCTTCCCAATAACATTTAAATTATCCCCTGTTTTGTTATTATGAATTTCATTTTTAAGGAGAAAGGATTAAAAAGGATTGGATGATGACTTGACTTGGAAATTTTGATATGGAGACATTGTTTTTAGAAGAAAAGGGCTCTGCATTTTGCTTGAACAATATTCATTTGTTGGTTCCCGTCCATGCTACCCTTTTTCATTCATTACAAATCCCCCCATATTCCCAGTGACCCTTTAATTCCCTGTTCAATTGCAATTGATTATTGAATTCAATATGTGGTGGGTTGTGTCAATGGATGGATTGCTTATGCTTATGTTGTGAATGATAGCACCAACATTTTGATTTTATTTAGGTAGAGTATTAGTGAATGGATTGTTAAAAGTTTTCATATTCTGATTGGAATATTTCTTCAGAATGAGTTTTTTTTAGGAGGGGCAGCAATGACAGAGGTGCAAACAGAGGTAGAGGAAATAATTGGCAAAGAGGCCATAGACGGCCACGATTCTCAATACATTTTGACATTGATCCGCAAGAAATGAATCAACTTTTCCAAGCCAAATTCTTCAATTTAGTTGGCCAGGGGATTCTGCAACCTATACCTGAGAGGCATCCTTACCGACCACATCAAAACTTCTCTGGTGTCTGTGTCCCCCCTCATGTCTCCATGTAGCCAGAGCCACCTGTAAATGATGGTTGGAAAGAGATTGTCAATCAGCCTGTTGCACATCATCATGGTTGGCCTACAGTATCATTACCATTTCCCCCTCCTCCACCGCCATTCAACCCAAATGCCCAAGTTGATCATGCTGCCTCACCAGTCCAGTCCTCTCATGCAAGCAAGAGGTTAAAAATTGTCGTCTCCGAGCCAGAATTAGATAAAGGAAAAGGGGTTGCCAATCCCTCCAAGTCTTCCAAAGACTCCTTTGAATCAGTGTCCTCTCGTCTCCACCTCAAAGATAGTTGCTTCCATGTCATCAGTGAAATCCACCCACAAGGTTCCAATCATTTGAAGGTTGTTGTACAAGACAAATCGGAAAAAGGATCAAAGGAAGGCAGTAGTGAAAAGAGGCAAACCACCTCTCATAGTAAATATGGATTTTAATGTTATATTTTAGAGCAAGTTTACTGGTATGATGACAGGATGTTTTGGACAACAAGCATACATTTTGATAGAATGTTCTGGACAACATGGATATTATTCTGTTTTTGGACAACAGTCATATTTTATTTTATTTTATATTAAAATGCTTGACTATTTATATATGATGGGAGTTACAAGCGAATGTTGAGCATTTTTTTTGTGGGGGGGCATTATATTTCATATTTTGTTGACTATTTAAGTGATGGAAATTGGAGTAACAAGGAGGGAATATATTTAGTTTAAAACTTAACAAGAGAAACTAGGGGTCCCACCTATTTAGTTATTATTTAAATAGACCCTTATTTATTTTATTATTATTTATTTGTCTCGACTTATTGGTTAAGCTAACTAAAGCTTAACAAAAGAAAGGTAGTTGAACTACCATAACTTATTGGGAAAGATTAAAAGCTCAATCAAAAGAAGAAACAAAAGGGGGGATGGAGAGAGAGAAAGAAGAAGGGGAACTTCTGATATAAGGTATGCTCTATACTTGTAAGATAATTCTTTTCTTCATTCATTCTAAGTTTACTAGAAAGCTAAACCATCTTGATGACAAAAGGGTCTTATTGAAGGCAGCAGGATTCAAAACTGAATCATATCTTTCAACAGCTTGTTTCTAAAGGTGTATGATTTATCTTCGACAATTTGTGTGTTCTTGTTGTTTCTGGATTAAATTTCATGATTGATAAAGAATATTTTGCAGAGTCAAGTGACAACACTTTTATGGCAAGTTGATCCAGATCTTTAGCTTCAATTTTCTTTTGTTGTCAAATTCTTTTTGTATGGTGCCCATCGGAGACTTCTAAATTTGACTTTGGTCCCACCCTCGCAGGGGTTTGTAAAGAGAGTTTTTATTTGTATCTCATAATGAAGTTAATATAAAAATCAAATTTATGATTTCAGTCTCACATGTGTATCTTAATGATATTTTTCAGATTTTGCTTTTATCCTTGTCTCTTATCCATGTACACACTTATGTATATTGTTTCTTTCTTTATTTTGCACGATTACAAATAATATATAAAATCAGCCTTGGTTCCTTGTACATATTACATGTGGATCAAGTGATTGTTTTGATTTTAGGGCTATAAACTTTGGGTAACATTCCCAACTATCTTGCCTTAGCCTAGCAAGATCTGAAAATGTTTGAGTAAGGTTCTTCATACCTTTTCCTCAACATTAGGGAGGATTTTGGTCCCCGAAAGAGTTTATTAAAGGAATTTAGAAAAAATTTACTCTACCTTCTCACTGGTGTACCATTGGCCTTGCCTAAAAGTTGTCCTTTCAACCCAACCTACCAAAGTTCATGCTACCCCCATCTTATTTTTCTAAATTTCTTCTCCAAAATTGCATCTTCTACTAACCATGCATGAGATTCTGGTCCTAAGTCCTTGATGGTAGGTAAGACTTGCTCATCAATTTCCTAGTCCAACATGGAAGACTTATAGAGTTTTATATTTTCCACATTCACTATTTAGTAAATGCACATATATGGGTGTAGACTAGGTTTGTAGGCATTATCACCCACCTTTACCAATGCTTCAAAAGGACCATTTTGTATCTCCTTGATGTTCTTGTTGGGACCTTTTAGCCTTTATTTGTTTAGATACAACTAAACTCTCTCTCCCACCTTGAATGTTTCTCAATTATGTGATGATCATGTCAAGCCTTGACTTTTCTCATGACTTCTTCAATGTCTCCTATACTTGCAAATGGATATGCCTAATCTTTTTATTGAATTTTTCAACCTTTGATGCTTCTCTTGCGGTGTCTTGTCCCATTCCTCCTTTCTATCCATATACAACATCTAAGGGAAAAGGTGGAAAATACCCAAAACAAGCTTCAAAAGGGGACTTATTAGTAGAAGAGCGGGCAACTTTACTGTAAGAGTGCTAAATATAAATAATTTTTTTGTCCTAGGTCCTTGGGTGCTTCTCATTTAACCCTCAAAAGTTGAACCAATGTCATGTTCACTACTTTTGTTTGTGCATTTTTTGTGGATGGAAATTTGTAAATCTCTTCAACCCAGTATCCATCTTATCCCAAAGTGTAGTCAAGAAGGCACTATGAAATTTGTTATCTCTATACGAGATAATGCTCCTCGGTATCCCAAAATGCACCCAAACCTTCTCAATGAACATGTTTGTTGCATATTATTCCTCGAGGATCTGTTTACAAGGCATGAGAATGCACATCATGCTAAACCTCTCAACTACCACTAATAGATAATAACATGCCTTCTTGATTCTTGTAAAACTACCTATGAAATCCAAGGATATGCTCTCCCATGGTCTAGTAAGTATAGGTAAGTGATGGTATAAATATTGTTTTGTATTACTAGGCTTGATCATACGACAATGTATCTATCCTCTAACAACATAGCTACATCTTCTTTCATTCTAGGCCAATACACTTACCTTTGTAAGTGGGCAATTATCTTCCCAACACCAAAATGCACTGCAACTTTGGGGGTGTTAGCCTCTCTAACAAGTTGTAATATTTCACCTCTAGAAACAAAGAGCTTGTATAGCTTGTAGAGAAACCCATACTGGATATGATAGTCAACATTTCCATTACCTTCTTCTACATAAGCTTCGTATTGGATCTGTTGAAACACCTCTTTAAACTCTCATATTTTGTGTATGCCTCTTTGTATGAATCATGGGTGAAAGGCTCAATGTGCATAAGAGTTCCCAAGGGTGTGATACTGGATGTGGGTGGCCTTGAAAGCATGTCTACAAACTTATCATTGTTTCCCTTCTCATATTTGATGATCAATGTGGATTATGGTCCCATTGCCCATTAAATAGTGCTTCCATTTCTCAATAGCTTGAACCAAGGCATAGAGTTCCTTGTCATATCTAGGGTAGTTTAGGACTACACCATGAAACATTTTGGAATTATAGCATATTGACTTACCTCCCTACATCAAGGTCACCCCCATAACATAGCCACTTGCATTTGTCTCCACTTTAAAAGGCTTCTGCAAATTAGGCAATGCAAGAATTGGTGCTTGACCGATCTTTCATTTCATCTCATCAAAAGTTTTTCACTAATATTTCCCACTAGAAACTCGTATTGTTAGCTATCCTGGCATGGAGTAGTGCAGCTACAACTAAAAGGATACTATAAACTTTCCCAAGTGCTATGTTTCCCTAAAAAATCTCCTAACTTCGGTGACATTAGTAGGAGTTGGCCACTTGAGGTTGGCCTCCATCTTCGTGGGATCTATCTTGAATTTCCCTCTACCAATCACATATACTAGGTACACCAATGATTGTTGAGCAAATTCACATTTCTTAATGTTTGTCAAGAGTTTATGTTTTTTTAGTCTCTAACACTTGCATGAGATGTGAGATATGGTCTTCCCAGGTAGAGTTATAAAACAATATACAACCTAAGTATAATATTATAAATGAATCTAGAAAGGGTCGCAATACATCATTCATCAAATGCATAATATAGTTGGTATGTTACACAAACCAAAAGGCATTACCATCCATTCATATAGACCTTGCCTTGTCCTGAAGGCATTCTTCTAGGTGTCTTGTTCGATATCTCATACCTAGTGGTAACTTGATTTGAGATCTAGCTTAGTGAAGTACTCGACATTCTACAACTAATATAGCAAGCAATTGATATTGGGTATAGAGTATTGATTCTTGAGGGTGATCTCATTCAAGGCTCTATAGTTGATACACTTTCTCTGAGTCATGTCCTTATTTGTACTATGATGATAGGTGACCCAAAAGGTGAGGAGCTTGGTTGAATTACTCCCTACTCCAATAGTTATTTCAAATGTTTGTTTACGTCATCCACTTCCAGGATGGAATGTCTATATAGACTAATGTTTGGTGACGGGGAGTTAGGAAACAATTGTGTTTGTGTCTCATGCTCCACTTCCCTCTTAGGTGGTATCCCTTTAGGCTCCTAGAAAACTTCTCTATATGCTTGCAAAAGATCCTCCATCTAATGTTTGTATGCTTTGGCACATCCCTCTAAAGATTCCTTTACCTTTACTGATTCATCTCCTTGTTGATTCTCTCTAAAAAAGAGTAATACAAACTTCCTACTTGAACTGGTCAATTTCTTGGCTTGGTTGGTACTTACCAAAGAGATCTTAGATTTACCTTTGTATGCATTATAAAGGATTCTTTATTCCTTTGCTTCATCTTATGTTTTAGATATTAGATGCTAGTTTTTTTACTTGTATCTTGTTTATTCAATAGGATAAGTTATGGAATAACTTGCTCGAGTGTTGTTTTTTTCTTATATTTTCCTCTTGATTGTCGCTTGGATATCACAACTTCTAAATAGCACATTTTGGTACACCCTAGTAACCAAATACCCAACACGAGAATGTTTTCTTGGTTAAATGGGTGAATTAATGTCAGGAAATCCCAGGGAAAAATGTACCTCTCTTTGTGATAGTGCAACACCTTTCCATGCTTTGAAACTCAAAATACTTAAGAACACTACTCATAGACTTTCTATCATCTTATTTCCTCTTTGACTAGAAAGAAGACCTTATGTTGTGTACCAAGATGGAGTCTCTATCAATGGTGCTAGTTTTTATGTTGTCCCCCAAGTTGTTCATGTTATCATAAGGACCAATGGTAGGCCATAATGTGTAGGTGCACCTTCATGTGCCACTCCAAGCCTTTTGATCCAACTCTTGGGCCAAGGGGGGTACCCTCAAATATTCTAAAGGTATATCTCTAAGAAGCCCAAACCATATTTGTTGCAAGAGGCAAGGTTGTGGATAATGTGTGCCTCTACAATTCTCAAAAGATAATGTGTAAATTTTTTGTGGTGAATAGAAAATTACCAAGTATTATTAGACATAAAATACATTGGTCCAACACAAAAGGGCACTTTAATCATGCTTCCATTCTCATAAGACATAAAATAAAAGAACATGCACATTTCTACTTTCCTATTAAACACGTCCATGAGACATAAAATCAAATGAGCATGCACATAGACATAGATCCACCAATGCACTTGACATATCATAAGACAAAAAATGTAAGAACGCCAACATAACTTGCTTGAACACTATGAATTCATTAGTGGTAATGCACCTCAAACCTGGTTACAAAATAAATTTAATAGTTCTTTGAACAGAATGAGAGCACCAATTTTCTCAATGGATTAGCTCAATTGTTTGAGTGTTGTGAATACAAGCAGGAGGTTACATGGTCAAGTCCCCATGCTAGTTGCCTTTTTTAATATTGTGAGCCTCGCTTGATGTCCCTATCAAGCTAGTTTTCCAAAACTATAATCAGTCGATTTACCTTGGGAACCATCCTCATAATGAGGGGAAGTGTCTAGTGGGTTTCTCTAGGATGTGCATTTCACTAGAAAAAAAATGTGGCCACCAGTTAGGAACTATAAATTACTAGTCATTGGGCCTCTATTGATTTTCTTCCCACAATTTAGAGCTTATAATGATGTTTACTAAGAGAAAAGAATAAGAGTAAAGAAGAAGAATGGATTGGATGTGCTTGATCCATCCAACATGGAGTCAACAAAAATTATTACAATGAAAGGGGCTTGACTCTCTCAAAATTTCATCAACTTGATGGTATGGAAATTTTCAATCTTTTTCCCTATTGTTTAGCTCACCTTTTGTAGACTTGCTTGGTCTACTAGTTGGGGCTAACTAATCTCAATTTCTTAATGATTAATTGATTAAGTATACCACTCTCTCATATGCTATGAGATTAGGGAGGACGATGCCAAGAGTAACCATAAATGGTTACTAACTACTTTCGCCCCTTCCTGCCTTTAGAAAAGCTTCCCTTCGAGGACTAGCAGGGGGCTGCGTCTACCATGAAGTTTTGATGTGTGGGTGGAATTGGCAACTAAGGTGGAATAAGCTACCATATTAGTACTTGATATGGTGGTGGTACATCCTAGGACATTTCCTATGACGGGCCCCTTGTGGTGTAGTCATGGATATGCTTAACTATCACCATGCCTCCTCACTTATTATTCTCATGCCTTTCAAAAACTATAAGGATTTACCCAATTCTATTTTTTCCCCGTGATCTACAAGAGGCAAGGATTGAATCAGATGTTTCATCAAGGTCCATATTTTAATAGAAGTTTGTAGTTGATTTTCAATATATAAGCATGTAGTATGACTTCCTTGTCTGCCACAATTAAGAGCAGGGCCCTTCTTGTTTTTAACATTTCAACATATCTTACAAGAGTGTGCAAAGCCAATGAATCATTCCATTAGCAAGGTATACCATTAGACACCATTGTTTCCATGTCATCCATGAAGCCTCTGATGTGGACTTATGCTACCATGGCCTTCACATTGCCATTATTTTATTTCTAGAGGCTTGTGGTGTAAGCATCCACATCTATTGACACCAAGGTCATGTATTTGATCCCTAGTATATCAACTGCCCAGATGGGAATTTTTTTAAGACTTTGCTCACTTCATTATCCACCTAGGGATTGTACTCTACATTTCTCTGATCTTCATCAATGTATTTCCTCACCTACTTGTGTGGGCCATCAAATTTCAAGTAGAATTTCAGGTGTTCTCTAATTTTTTGGGCATCCTTAATAACGTGGGCCCACGTTGTGCTT
The DNA here is from genome assembly GCA_009831015.1 of Picea engelmannii. Classification (NCBI taxonomy): domain Eukaryota; kingdom Viridiplantae; phylum Streptophyta; class Pinopsida; order Pinales; family Pinaceae; genus Picea; species Picea engelmannii. The sequence goes on along the minus strand of ML839343.1, from coordinate 473 downwards.
TTAATTTCCTTATATTTGTCGTGCATCCTTGCTTCCTTGTAATTGGCCTTTAGTGTATATCTCTCTTCTTTCCCCACTTCCACCTCAACTCTTACCTCTATTAGCTTACTCTATGCCTCATCTAACTTTTTCCCTTGTTTCTTTAGGTCTTCCTTTCTTTTCTCTACCAAGGCCTATGCACTTATTATCTAATTTGAGAATTTCCATTGTTCGATTTTATAGTCTTCTATTTATCTAAGCATCTCATTAATATTTGTTGCATCTTTGGTGTATCAAAGTCCCCCACATCAAATACTCTGATAAGAGTATGGGGAACTTAATACCTTTCTTCTCTTCATATTTTTGGTTCTCGTGGTTATCATTTCATCTTAAGATTCATATAGTAAGATGGTTAGATTTAAAGCATCAAACTTTTCCACCTCTAGTCATCTTGCTTGCTCACTTAAAGGATTATTCTTGATATTGAGCATAAT
>ML839342.1:27433-43156 GCA_009831015.1 Picea engelmannii | reverse complement strand
TATGTGTTGCATTCAACTTTTCATGCTATAGATATAAATGACGTGGATATTGTTTTGGGATATCCTTGGATGGATTCAGTGGGTACAATTAATATTAATGTGAAAATTAAGTTTTTGAGGTTGTGGTAGAGGAAAAATAAAATTGCATTGTGGGATATTTCTCTTACTAGATAAGAAGGACCCACAGGGGAACCTGAAGAAGTTCTTACAGGGAATTTAATTATAATACCTAATGACACATCAGATCAAGAGTCTATGGTTGAATCAAAATAAGAGCCTACATAAGCACATGAAGCGAAGCCCTGGGATGGGCATACAAAAGAAGAAGAAGCAAAAGAGATAAATGACTCAAAGAAACCACATGTTAAAGAGTCAAAGAAAGAAGAACCAATAATTAAGGTTGTTGTATATGGCCACCCACACCACCTTGAGAAACAACAATATTCAAGGCAAAGGATTGAGTGTCAACAAGCTTACTCTAGATCAACATGGAACCAGAAAGGCAACTAGTCTGGAGGCACATGTAGGATGAAAATCAATGCATGGAGATATTATAATAGCAAAACAAAGACATGGCTCCCTGGGAGAAACCAAAATCAATATCGAGGAGGAAAGAACAAAGTTGGACCCCATGTCCACGATTCACTAGGTTGGATGGATGCTCATTCATAGTACCAGTTGAATGCATTTCCCTATAGGCCATATTATATGGCTTCTTCCCATGTTTCGTGGCCAACACATTCAAAGGGGGATGGAACTCAATGTACCTAGGGAGGTACCCAAGGGGATAGTGAATCTAATGTGGACATAATCATGCAATACATCCAATTGGTAATTGATGGGTAGTAAATATGTCCACTATGTCATTAAAATGAAATAATCTAATAATAAGGGGTAGTTGGCATAACGCCCTAAGAATACTCATGAGAAAGTATAAATACACGAGTATCGTTGTATTGAATATATATTAGATGTATTTTCTTGTAAGAAGCATGGCTTGTGGAGTGATTCCTTTCAAAAGGAGTATATGATGATGATTACCCTACTTTAAGGGTTCTTGTGTTGTTTACGGTAAATGTTATGGTATTTTGATGAAGAAAAGGGTTTATTTCTAAAGTTTAAGGCTTCATTCTCTCTTGTATCTACCAAGGTTTAATGAAGTAGGACGAGTACACATCTTCTGAATAAGCACTTGATAAGGATGGAACTTCTAGATTGCATCAACACAAACTTTGAAGATGGATGGAAAAAGTATCCCATGTACATTTTTTTGGGGGGTTGTGGCTATTCCACAAAGATGACCACCAAATGCTCCAGCAAGGAAATCATTCAAGACCCTTTCAACTTCGTCATGGATTAAGAATTGATGCAATACTAAGTCTTCATTACGACAATACAGAGTATTGGAAATGATGAGATAACTTTTATCCTAATGACGAATACACTGAAATTTCATCTTGAGATAATCGAAGGTTAAACTGTTGGGTTTTAATATAAATCAAGAAGTCTTTGTACCAAGGATTAAAAGAGTAATTGAGGAATAAACATTCACCTAGCAAGGATTTGTTGACCAAAAATTATTCAATGTCTCTGGGAAGCTCATACATTAACTCTGTGAAAGCGAGATACATCTTGGATTTCAATGTAGGAAGCTCAAACTCAAACCCTTATAAGATGACTATCAATTTTGAATACTTGTCCCCAATGATCGAACTAGTCAAAATGTGTTTCATTGATGTTGGCATAGGGGCAGACCCAAGGTTGAACGCTACAACAACGCACCAACAAAACCCTAACTACCGACCCTTTCAGCAACACCTGCGAAGCAGATGAAGTCTCACCTGAGGTAGAGGAAGGGGTGGTTGCAGTACTCAAATGTCTGCAACCTTAGTTGGGACACAAATTTGTGATTCTAGTATTTAACAGAGCACTCAGTAGTAAACTTTCATCAATATTTAACCAATATCTACTCCATAGATAAAATAGACCATCGCAGCATTCACCCACATCTAATGTATCTAAGCACTTAGCACACACCACATAGATGCCTCTTCCCCCTTTTCTTACATCGCATAGACATTTATTTATATATTACAAAATAGGCCTAAGCATGGGTAAACCCATGGGCCGACATTCCCATACCCTTTACATATTCCCCAATCCCAAAAAGGACCCAAAAAGGGGTCGAGATCCTGTGATCTTTGCTTCGTCCCGTGCTCCACCTTCGACAGGCTGTCAAAGTCCAAAATGGTCAAACTTGACCAAGGATCTCTCAAAACTTGGTCGAGGGCCAAATAGCCCCCAACACTCACCTGTGACTCGTCCCAAGTCACTCTGATGTAGGAATTTCTGCTTCGAAGGCCTCGAGCTTGGCTCGAGTTGCTTGGACTTGTTGTTGTGCTATGACCTCTTATTCAACAAACTCTTGGATGACTGCATCGCTCACAGGTCCTTCCAAGCGTTGTTCAGCTGCATTAACAACCTGCTCTAGTTCTGCTCCTCGAGCTTCAACTTCTATGAACAATTGGTAGGCCTTATCTTGTACGGGTTGGAGTCTCTGAGTTACTTCCATAACTCTACTCTGAATAACGTGGATCTCCTGCTGGGTGGTGTGTTTCTCTTGAGATCCCTTCATTCTTTCCACAGCTGACATGAGCTTCAATTGTGCCTGTATCGTTTCAGCTTGATACTTTGCCTCTTGGAGCTGCGACTCCAGTGCTCTTAATTTTGGAATCTCAGGGAGTCGATCGTATGTCAGGGCACTGCGATCACTCAGCTACTTGTATTCCATAGCAAAGGCCTTTAGTATCTCAACTGCGCTCCTGGCAGTTGCTTCACTTTGGTCCTTCACATCATGTTGGGTCTTGGGCACTGGCCCGTAGTTCTAGGTTTGCGATGCGTTGATGTAGCTATTGGATCACTTCTTCAAGTTGCTCTACTTGCTGTGTAACTTGATCTTCTGCCTTTATTTCTACGACTGTCACAGAGCGAAGTTCTTTGTTGACTGCTTCCTTTACTTCGAGTTGCTCGGCGAGCAAGTATTCTTTTCCTTGTTGTATCTATGCTTTTTCTTCGTCGAACTTCACTTGGAGGGCAATCTTTTCCTATTCTGCAGTGCGACGTTGTTCTACAAGTACTCCTTGTACTTGCGTCAAAGCCTGGGTGGCTTGTTTTGTTTCCTCTTGTGCTCGTCGAAGGTGAGCTTCGACTATATCAGCTAATTAGTGGAGTTGGGTTGGCTTGTCTCCCAACTCTGGTGTTCCCAATGGCAGAGGCGCAGTGGGGATTGTGTGACTGGACTGTAGTGCCTGTTGTACCCCTCGGAGATCGATTTCAATCCTATCATAAATTTCTTCCTGCTTGGCCTCTTATTTTTTTGCTATTTCCAGCGAAGCATCGTTCATGGATGCTATGAGGAAGTCGAAGTCGTCAGAGGTGAGGACAGTCTGCATCTTGGTCGAGAAGGCTTTTAATTTCTTCCGGGAAGAAGGTTTTAGAGGTGAACCCTTCCTCTTCTTCAGGGGATCAACCTCGTCTCCTTGCTTCTATTTGACTTCTTTGTCATCTAACTCTTCACCATCACCTCCTTGCTCTGGGGATATGGAAGCAGTCTTCACGGATGCACTATCTAATCCTTGGACCTTTTCGGTCTTCTTTGTCCTGGTAGGTTTGGGAGTATCCTGCGCAGTTCCTGGGCTATCGATGTTAGATATCTCTGCGACGTTAGCGGGGATAAGAAAGTCAGTAGACCATTCCTTAGTAATCTCCTCCAGGTCCTCCTCTCTCAGCTTGTAGTAGGAATGAAGTTGTTGCTTATGTTCACCGACACGCACTGTAATATAAATGAAATGTCGATCTGCGTTGAACTTCATCAAAGGTCGTAATCGATGTAGAGTGTTCGGAGTCATGCAAGGCTCGGACTAGATGGCTCTCTTCAGCTGATCATAGTAGGTATGAAAAACAACATTTAACTACCATTGTTAGTTCATATCACTGGAATACCAAAGTGTATTGAACTTTGCGGCCAGTGGCTCAAATGGCTCGATGTCGGGGAAGGTCACACCTTCCGGCATCACCCAGGCGATGAATGCGATAAGGATCAAAGCCAACTAAAATGGAATTCATAACCTTGATCTTGTGCTTCTCTACAGTCTAGTTCCAACTGATTCACCAGGTACTTCGCCCAGTTCATCTGTAGGCCTTCCACGCACTTTTCTGCAAGGTCGACTACAAAGCCGGTGACTTGGGTAGGTCGGTTCTTTCTTACAAACTTCCCTACAATCAACTGACAGGCGAGGTGCATTGTTCCACTCTGGATATAAGCTACCTTGTAACCTCGCATCCCCTTCTCGACATTGTCGTAGGTGTCCTTGATCCTCTATGCTAGAGCGTGATCCATGGATTTTTCCTAGATAAAAATCCTATGGATCAGGTCCCTGCATACTCAACCCTCTGATCCGATTGATCATCGTCGGATCAACTGTGATGCGGTGGTCTAGCCATAAATAGCCACCATGTTAACAAGAAAGCAACAACTTGACATAGGCATTCACCTTTTGGTGTCTGCCGAAGTGTGGGATCTTCATGACGTTCAACAGGGTGGACTACGCGAGGTTATGGGTCCATGTCTAGGGGATTATCTTTGAATTCTTCCCCTTCGTTTTGGTTAGGTAATTATGTGGGGCGAGCATGTTATATACTTTTCAATCACCAAGGTTGAAGTCGATGAACTTCAACGCTGCAATCTTGTCTTGGTCTGCTCAAACTGCACGGATCCCCTTCGGGAGGTTCGCAGTGACCAAGGTGTACTCGAAATCTATGGGCACACTATCTTGGTTTACTGCATTGCTCAGAGGTGGTATGTAGGTGGGTAATATAGTCAGGATTAATTTGGCATTTGCGAGATCATCCCTCTACTTGGTTTGCTTTTCATCTGATGGTCAGGATGGTCCGGCTCCGCGAGCAGTCGACGAAGATTCTTGCACTGTTCTTGTGGATTAAGCTTGTACACCTACAGATAATCCTCTCTCTGACATGACTCTTTCAGTCATCAGGTTGAGGAGTATTTCTGTCACAGATTCTTCGATTGCGTTGAGCTCCTCGGACATACGCGCTCGGGACTAACTAGATCGGGTTCAGATTAACTTAGACACTGCAATGGAATAGATGGAAACAATGCGCTGATCACTATGAAAGATCAACTGAGTCTGCGGGTTCAAATTCTTGGTTAGCAAAAGTTCTCTCGGTGCATGGTGCGACGGGATAAATAGGTAACTCGGCAACGGGTCACTTGCAATGGTTATGAAGCCTTCCTAAAATTTGTTATGTTTGTTATGGCGCGTTCCCAACGGTCTGATGGTGAGTTGTCTGGTCATAAATGCCTTTCTACCCATTTGGAGCATTGGTCTAACGGTTATAATGTCCCCAACGACTATATTGCTTTGCCATGGCAAAGCGCCATGTGTCGTTGTGTTGATATCCCGACGAAGCTCCAATTTTGCTAATTTTCCTTCTGCGAGGTTCCTTCTGAATCTTTCTGCAACTTTTCGATCTTAGCTCTCTTCTTACTTAGTTTTCTAGCCTTCTTTCCAGTGAGCTTCGTCTCAGTATTCCTTTTCCCATTCTGATTGGATCTTCTTTTGACATAGTTACTTCGCGTTGTTGAGATTCTTTCCTAGGATTCAAGGGTAATACTTATTTTTTATCTGGGATAGGTATTTCAGTCTTCTGTGGGTCCTCTAGTGTTCTTGCAACTTTGATATCTACATCGTTTTTGTTAAATAGCTGTGATTTGTTCTCATGTTATTCAATCAAGTATGCGATCCTTTTAGTTATAAAATATTTTAACTCTTGCTTCTTCTGCTCTAAGACTTCTTCTTCTTCCTTCCTTCTGGCTTGATCTCTTTCAATCCAAGGTCTTCCTAGTAACATGGTAAATGGAGCGTTGTCCTCAATAAATTTAATGATCTCAAAATCTTCTTCTGTCGAAGTTCCATTGACATTCATAGGTATCTGAGCGAGCTTCCTGCATAGGGTTATCAGTTTTCCTCTGAATAATCCTATTCCTCCCAGTGAAGGAACCATACCAGGATTTCCTAAAAGTTCCCAGGTTCTTTCTGTCATAGCATTCACCTATGTTTCCTCATCTAGAACACAGTCAATGTCGAAGTCTCCTAATCTTGCTTCAATGCATTATTTTTCTTTGAAGATCTCTGATAATCTGACATGTCGGTGGTCATTCATGGTTTCTCTCATCTGTAACAATACTTTCTCTGATTCTTTATGGGATTCTTCCATAATCTTAGTTTCTGGATCTGCCTTAGGGTTTTCTTGGTTTATATTCATTCTTTCAACTTTAGCAATCATTCTAGGGCAATCCAATACTTCATGGTCCATATATTTACAACAAAGACAACTAGGTCTTCTCCCAGGGCATTCCTTAGCAAGATGTCTTGGTTTTCTGCAACTGTAACAGAGGGTTAATGATCTCTTTCTTTTAACTGATCCCCAACTCTTTTTGTATTGCGTGCTAGGATCGTAGGAGCTAACCTGGGAAAAATTATTTCTAGGATCTTGCATCCATTTGTTAGTCCAAATATTCTTTCTATGCATAGGTATAACATATCTTTCACTATTCTTATTAGATCTATTGATGCCAAACCTTCTTTCATCAACCAGTACCCTAGTTTTCGAGCTAGGACAAAATCTATCAAACATACCTAGATCCATGCTTTAGAAACAAAATTTTCCACTTGTCTTAATTCTACAGAGCACAAAGCTTTTAGATCTAGAACTTTTCACTATTATTATATTTATCAGAGCACAAAGCTTGCAGATCTTACCTCTTTCCTTTAGTTCTAACCTCTTTTCTTGGCACAAAGCTTCACAAGTCAAGCAGAATGCTACGTACTAGGGAAACAGATCTATGCATAGAGCTTTCTCAGTTTCAGGTCGAATCTTTGCACAAAGCTTCTTCTTCCTCAGTTCCCAACAACCATAGTTTCGGTCCTGGCAACAGAACCATTTGTTGGCATAGGGGCAGACCTAGGGTTTAACGCTACAACAACGCACCAAAAAAACCTAACTACCGGCCCTTTCGGCAACACCTGCGAAGCAGATGAATTCTCACCCGAGGTAGAGGAAGGGGTGGTTGCAGTACTCAAATGTCTGCAACCTTAGCTGGGACACAGATTTGTGATTCTAGTATTTAACAGAGCACTCAATAGTAAACCTTCATCAATATTTAACCAATATCTACTCCGCAGATAAAATAGAGCATCGCAGCATTCACCCAAATCTAATGTATCTAAACACTTAGCACACACCACATAGATGCCTCTTCCCCCTTTTCTTACATCACCTAGACATCTATTTATATATTACAAAATAGGCCTAAGCATGGGTAAACCCATGGGTCGACATTCCCATACCCGTTACATATTCCCCAATCCCAAAAAGGACCCAAAAAGGGGCCGAGATCCTGCGATCTCTGCTTCGTCTTGCGCTCCACCTTCGACAGGTTGTCGAAGTCCAAAATGGTCAAACTTCACCAAGGATCTCTCAAAACTTGGTCGAGGGCCAACAATTGGATTGGAGTCTACTAAAACAATTTTTTTTATGTACAATATATTGTCTTGGAAACTATACAACCTGAACCATTGCCGAAGTTAGCTTCTCATCTTGTGAATAATGCAATTTGGGGTCAATAAGACCCTTACTGAGGTAATAAATCACATGTTCATTATGTGAATTGTCCTCTTGGACAATCACCATACCAATTGTGGATTTGGATGCAGCAAAATAAAGTAAAAAGTACTTACTATAATCTGAAGAACTCAATAATGGCGTTGACATTAGGGCTTCCTCCAAAGATTCAAATGAGCATTGTGCTTGGTCATCCCATATAAAAGGTACACACTTCTTCGAAAGGTGCATGAACCCTTTTTCAATCTCCACATATTTTGCTATGAATTGTCACATAAAGTTTGCCTTCCTTTGCCAACTTTGAAGTTGTCTAATAGTACACGGGGGAGGCAAATGAACTATCACCTTAAGTTTAAAAGGATCAACCATGATCCTGAACATGGACACAATGTAGCCAAGCAATATCCCAGATATCACACAAAAATTTCACTTATGTGGATTCAAACATATGCTATAGTACTAAGATTCGGTGAATATGGCACAAAGGTGAGATGGATGGCCAACTTGACTCTAAGACCAAGCTGCTAAATCATCCAAATATGATTCAACAATGTGTTTGATGTCATGAAAAGCATATGACAGGACCCACTAGAATGTGGCTTCAACAATTTTAAGACCAAACAACCTCTTTCAATAGGAAAAAGTACCCCAAGGACAAATAAACGAAAAGTTATGTTAGTCTTCCCATGTCATATAAATTTGATTATAGCAAGAGAAACCATCCATGAAGGAAAATATTTCATTGGTGGCACATTCATCGATAATTATATAAATGAATAGGGTAGGAAATGTATCCATTGGGAAAGCTTTATTAAGATCCCTAAAATCAATACAAACTCATATGGTACCTTGTTTCATATAAACTATAATAGGATTGGAATCCCACTCTGTCAAACGAACTGGGTAAATGAAACCAACATGAAGCAATTTTTCTACCTCTGACTTAATAGTAGTTTCCTTCTTCAAATTAATTGTTCATAACTTCTACTAAAAAGGCTTAGCATTATCATAGGTTTTGATTTTATGTTTGACAATACGAGGATCAATGCTTGGCATTTCCTCATAGGAGCAAGTGAAGATGTCTCGAATCTCTTTAAAAACAACAATATACAGTTCTTTTTCCTTAGGAGAACAATATACACCAATCAATATGGTTTTTATGACATCTTGTTTCACTGAGATGTTGATGGGTGTTATCTTTGAGATATTAGTCAAATTTCCCTCCGTGTACATAGCATGTGTTAGTATGGGGAATTGGTACCTTTCTATATATCCAGGTGAAACAAGGCTTTGTGTGTGCGTCTCTAACTTCTCTAGTTCATAAATACAAAGTGATCTATGATGCATATGTTTCCAAGGTATTTTAGACTCAGTCACGGCTTCAGGGAACCTCATCAAAAGGCATTTAAACATCCAAGAAATCACGTGAACTAGGACGGTTGACAACCTAGATGGATGAAGTGCATTGATCATACTCCGTATAATGATGAAGATTCTAATCAACATATGTAGATGGCATTTGGATGGCTTGATTGGAAATCTCAACCACAATTAATGTCATACTTGATCCTAATGAATCAATATCTAAAAGATGAGGCACTACCCAAGGGTCTTGATTGACAACAAATATGTGGGAAGAGACTGAGTTCTAAAGCACAATATCTACAACCGAAATAGACATTGAGGAAAAACCTTGTGAATTAATAGTACCATACAAGATCATACAAATATGAGACAAGTTTACAAAATGGACTGGTGGAAGGAGGGAGGGTAAATGCGCCCATCAAAGATGAATCTTTAAACATCCCAACCCCAATATTGTCTAAAGCATCCTTGCAATACCGATGAATGGAATGTTCATTTCAATGTTGGATCTAGAAGTAGATGTACAATAAGCAAGCTAATCAATGGTAATCACTTTACCTTGATGATGAAATAATATGACTTAAAATACCGAAGACACAACTATTTCCTTTAGGTGGGACTGGTGATGTTACCATCAGGAATTTCCCATTTGTTGGTACGTTTATTGGTGGCATGTTGTCCATCCTAGGTGGGATGTAATTTATGTGGAAATTGGCTTGTGAAGCCGAAGCCAGAGTCGAAGCTTCAAGTATCTCCTCAACCTCCGGTGTATATGTTGGTCATTTTGACTACTTTCACGTCGTTGTTGATGGCGCTCCAACTTTTGGTGCGACAAATTCCTTTACTTGTTATGTGGCTATTTTATTGTAGTTGTTGCTTGGCTTTGATGCACTCGTATTTTCTCTACTTCACTCTGGTTTTCTCTCTCTTACATGTAACTCTTAGTCACAATGAGTTACGCTTAATGATATTCGACTATTTTTGTGCCTTCTTGCAAACTGTACATGTCTCTTCACACCTTAACTCCCTTTTCCAATCCGCCAACGTGGTTGATGAATGGTTAAGTAAATGAGGCTTTACTACCAGATCCGTTGTATGATTTTTGCCTCATACTGCCGACATGTCGTGATTTCTAATGGATTTTTCCATTTAAGATTTATACGATGTTTTTATGATCTGCCATTACCCCTATGTAGTCGTCTCTTTCATGCTTTAATGCTTTTAACGGTCTTATCAGTGCTAAGCTACACAAGACATTTGTTGCTTCACAGTGTTTTTATTCAGCGTTATATTTTCTTAATTGGCGTAGTTCTATCCTAATGCGCAATAATCTTTTTTTATGTGCAATCTTTTATGCCTAGTACTCTATAATCTTTTTCTTTTTGCTATATCTACTTTCTATTTGATTTTCTTCATTTTTCTACTTTTTATTTATTTTTCTATACTTTTTCGTCCTACTATAGTACAATTACTATGATACACTTGGTTTAGAACAACTCAGATTACTGCGCAGACTGTTGGTGGTCTCTATAGAGTTTTTGTCGACATTCATTCACCATTCCTCCAAGGAATTCTCCATTTAGGGTTTCCAACTGCGCAACACATGTCCATGTTACATGTTGAATCACATATGGTCCTAACCAGTGCATTCTAAACTTCTGCGGATGCTACATAAATTTACTATTATAAAGTAATAGTTAGTCTCCCACTTGAAACTTTTTATGTTTTATGTGTCTATGCCAAGCCTTTTCTCTTGCCTTCTAAACTTACTGATGGAAACCTGCAAAAAACCAATCTTCCTCAAGATGCACTAACTGTGTCAATCTTTCCTCTATTGTGCCTGAGTCTGATAGATCAGTGATCGTTGCAATGCGCAGGCTAGGTAGACTAAACTCCATTGGCATCATTGCTTCTTTCCCATAGGCCAACCTGAAAGGTGTCTGCCTTGTCAAATTTTTACTTGTAGTCCTGTAAGACCATAACACTATAGCAACTCTTAAGTCCCAATCATCTCTCCCTACGTTGCAATTTTTTGTCAAAGCATTCTCCAAGATTTTATCAAAATCTTCCACTGTCCCATTGACCTGAGGATGATACGAGGTACTCTTCTGATGATGAATTTGAAACTTTGGAGTCAATCTTGCAATTGTCTTATTCACAAAGTGGGTTCCCTTATCAATGAGTAATGTGCGTCAACAACCAAACTGTGTGACTACATTCTCAAATAAAAACTCGACAGCAGTCTCTACGGTGCAATCTAGAACTGGTGTTGCTTCTGCCCATCTTGTCAAGTACTATGTTGCAATGATTATTTACCTTTCCCTTGATCTTCTTGCTTGGGGGTTGATTGGCCCCAAAAAATCTATGGCCCCTTTATCAAATAACTACAAGGTAACCTATGGTTTCAAAGACATTTCATCCCTCCTAGATGACTTTCCCACTCTTTGACATACATCGCATGACTTATAGTATTCCTTAACATCTTTGTGAAGTGTAGGCCACCATAACCCTGGCACACAATATTTTGTGCAGTTGCTCTCCTTGCACAATGTCCACTTGCTATCCCATCATGTGCTTCTGTGAGTATCATCGGTATTTCATGTTCCTACACACACCATCTTAATATTTCGTCTCCTCCCAACTTGTATAAATTCCCTGTAATCAACCGATAATCCATTGTTTTGATTATTAGTTGTTTCTTCTGTGCCGCCGTCATCTCTGATGGAGCCATTCATGTACTTAGAAACTGTACGATGTCTGAAAAGTAATCATCCACCATTTTGACTGAAAATAGTTGTGCATCTGGTAAGATTTCATCTAAATTGCCTACATCTTCTCCTGATAATATGCATGATAGATGATCTGGCCCTACATTCAACTTCTTGGGTTTTGACACAACCTCAAAATCGTATTCCTGAAACAACAATAACCATTTGTACATTCTCCCCCCCCCCGCCAACACTATCCTTTTAACCAGGTATTTCAATGCATAATGGTCTATGTACATCTTAAAGTGAGATCCCAATAAACAATGTTTGAACTTTTGTAGTGCATATACCATTGTCAATCGTTCTCATTCTGTAGTGGTGTAATACTTTTCAGCTATAGATAACTTCCTACTTGCAAACGCAATTGGGTGATCTATGTCCCCCTCCCCTGGTTGAGAGAGTATTGCACCCAACACTATGGACAATGCATCTACATGAACATGGAACTCCTTATTCCAATCTGGAAAGATCAAAATTGACACGGTTACTAGTTTTTTCTTTAAGGTATCCAAGCCCTTCTAACAGTCCTCATTCCATTGGAACTTTGCTTCCTTCTTTAACAACTTTTATATTAGTGTTGTGACATATCCTTTGATAAAATTCATGTAATATCTTGTGTGACCTAGATTTCCCCTCAGAAGTCTGACTGATGTAGGTGGTTCTAAATCCAGAATTACTGCAATCTCGGCTAGATCTAATAGTAACCCATGCTTGCAGACTAACAAAATTCCAAACGATGCGCAAAGAACACACTTCTTCAGGTTCAACAAAATCTACACCTACCCAACATCAGCCTAAGTACTTCTAAGTGATCCTTTAGTAAACTAAACACAATCCAATCGTATGAATAAATTCCTTGAACGTTGCTACACCAACTTTGGAAAACACTGCAGGGGCATTCTTCAATCCAAAGGGCATTACTGTATATTGATAACTTCCCCACTCCATCACAAACATGGTCTTGTACATGTCTTCCTGCGCAATTTTTATCTGATGGTACCCTGAGAAATCATTTGTGAACGAGTAAGTCTCCTGGCCTCCTACATTCTATAGTACCTCATCTGTGAATGGTGTTGCAAATGGGTCATGTAAACATGCATCATTCATCTTCCTTAGATCCACGCAAATCATGATTCCTCATGTCCTCTTGTATTGCACTACCATTGGACTGATCCACTCGGATTCTTCTACCAGTTCAATGATTCTTGCGTCCAACATCCCGTCAATTTTGACTTTTACCTTCTCTTTGTACTTTGGATTTAACATGTAATGTCTCTATCATATTGGCTTAGTACCTAATTTCAATGGAATTTTCATCTTGCCTAAGTTCCCAATTATCCCTTTCATCTATGAGAATATAGTTGGGAATAGGTCCTAATATTGTCACAACAAGTCTGCAATCTTCTCTACTGTCTCATCACTCCAATAGTCTCCTATATGCGCAAACTTGGGATTCTCTGTCAGCCCAACATTACCTTTCACATCTATATAGGTTGTGTGTGTGTGGCGGATTCAAGCTCTACCCTTATACTACTCGTTCTCCTTTTGTTTCATGTACTTGTACATTCCTGGGATCTTCTTCATCATGTTCCTCCTTAGCAACATTATAGCACTCCAATAACTCATGAACAATCATATTGGCTCTGTGTGCACTGCATAGTGGTACCAACTCCATCGACCTTTCTTTTGAGAAGATCTTAGTTCGAATATCCTGTAGCATTGTATCTATTGTTAGGGATTCATGTTCAAATGTAAATGTGACTTTGAACCTCCAGACCAACTCGTCCCATCTTGTTGTCTCTCTGTGCATTTCCATTTCCAAATACCAGTTCTTCAGAATTGTGTCCAATGTGTGTATAAATTCATGCGTCCATTATGTCTCTGGTACTGAACTCCACAAGGTTCTACACTTCTCAACATGATCTGTTGGATCACTTTCTCTTGTATACTTCTACGTAATGTTTTCCACCTCAATACCAAGCCTTACTTGCATTACTCTGTTGCATTGTGACCAGTCCTTCATCCCCTCTTTGTGTGCAACCACCATCTAGTTGGAGTCGCTTTTCGGACAACATCTAGTGCTAACATCCTTTGTTGTTCAGGTAACTGCAACTCAAATTACTTTACAAACAAACTTATTTCAGTTAATCCATTGTACCTGGGTGGATCACATAGTTATGTTCCAATCCAATGCAAGGATCGGGTTATGCATGCACGTCCTCTAGTTGACACTTCATGCATTCTATGATGCCAATGCTTTAGACCTTCCTTTGAGTTTGATGGACATGAACTGATACTTCCCCAACTTAGCGTAAGATCTGTAGTAGGGTTGACATAATCATCCATCAGTGCAGTCATGTTATACAAATTGTCAATGTCGTTTCCCCTTGTTGGTTCTATGTATCTCTTTCCTTCTGTTGGGTCCAACAGTGTAGTAACTTTCAACTCTCCAACTTCAAATATCATCTCCCCCCTCTTCAAGTTAATGATCGCTTGGTTATCAAAATCCCATTCCAGTCCCATCAGTGTTTGATATGGTTGACTTTCATCTACGATCTCAATAACCTTGAAGTCTGCCACACTTCGCACCCCATCCATGTTAATAGGTACTCCTGTCAATCGACCAATTGGTACTATTTTGTGTTGATTCACGAGCCTTAACTAAACAAGAGACACTGGCTTGGGTTTGTCAATCATCTCCCAGGTATGTTTAGGCAATACGTTCACATCAAACCCCAAGTCCAAGATAACATTGTCCACATCGTATCTCCCAATTTGTGCACTAAATCTGAATTCTCCATTGGTCCTCTTCTTGTGCAGTACATGATTCACCACTCTCAGTGCGATAGGATTTTCTCGTCCTCATGTGCAGTGATCAATCATGTCATAGAGTGTACTCAACACTGTCTCATCTTTTATCATCCCTACACAACTTCTCAAGAATTTTGTTATCGTGATTACCTTTCCATTTGGTTTCTCTGGCACAGTGTGATCTACATGAGGCACAGATGATGTTGATGCTCCCCAATCATGTCCAAGTACATCTTTCCTTTCCCTCTGATATCTCTCTTTTTCTTGTTGAGGATCAAAGGATAGCATGGGTCTTGTTGACTTCCTTACCTAGTACTCAGCCAGCTTCCCTCCATTCATCATATTACATCCTACTCTAGCTCCTCTCCATGTAACAATTTCTATTCTTGGCCCTTCATTACGTTCTTCGACTGATATTTTATGCACATTCTGATTTGGATTCTGGTTCTTGTTCCCTTTGGCCTTCCATTTCGCCACTAGTTGGGGACAATATTCTGTCACATGGTCCAGTGCTCTGCAACATGTATATGTTGTACACGGATTTGAGCAGTCATGGGCTAAGTTCCCTGGTTTATTACAATTATTACATATTATCGGTCCTCTTTCTCCTATGCCAAAATTTCCTTTGCCTCGACCTCTACCAATATTTTGTTGGATCATGTTGTCATTGATGCCAATGGTTTGATTGATTGATGTCAAGTGATTGATTGATGTCATTGATTGATGTCAAAGGATTGATTGATTGATGATTTATGTAATATAATATGTATTGTCCTTGATGAGAATGCATAGATGAAGATGGATCAATGAGTTGTCATTGATACATGATGAAGATGGATTGATGTGGTTCCATTGGTATATGATGCATTGTTGGAAAAATGTATAGATGACTCATTATTTTCTTATCATGATTGATAAGGTGCACAAATGGGTGAACTCCAAAGTGGTCCCCTTATGGTGAAATCCCTCACGGGAAGACGCTTTGCGGATTGAGTTATCCTAGAAGAATGGTTGGAGGACCCATGCTCTCATTATTGTCTTATCATGATTGATAAGGTGTACAAATGGATGAACT
>ML839342.1:0-17392 GCA_009831015.1 Picea engelmannii | reverse complement strand
GTTATGGTCATATTATATTTTGTTGATATTTTAATATTTGATCATAAATATGGGAACATGAGTTACAATGAGGATATTTGAATCAAATGATTGGGTTTTATATTTCATGTTTCGTGATTATAAAAAGAAATAAATGGGAGTTACAAGGGGTCCCACCTATTTAGTTATTATTAATTAGACCCTTATTTAATATATATTTTAACCAATTCGTTAAGCTAATTAGGCTTAACTAAAGTAAGGTAGTTGAACTACCATAACTTATTGAGAAGGAATAAAAGTTTAATTAAATGAAGAGACAAAGGGGGAGAAAATAGAAGGAGAACTTCAACCATAAGGTTTTCTCTATAATAGTGAGATAATTTCATCTTTCATTCGTTCTGAGTTTATTATAAGGCTTAACCATCTTGATGACAGCAAGGACTTATTGAAGGCATCATGATTCAAAACTAAATCATATATTTCAGCAGCTTGTTTTAAAGGTGTATGATTTATCTTTAGCAGTCTGTGTGTTCTCATATGTTTATAAATTAAATTTTATAACTGATAAATAATATTTTGCAGAGCCAAGTGACAACATTTTGTGGCAAGTTGATCCAAATCTTTAGCTTCAGTTTTCTTTTGTTGTCAGAGTCTTTTTGTATGGTGCCCATTGGAGGCTTCTAAATCTAACTTTGGTCCCTACCCTCACAGGGGTTTGTAAAGAGAGTTCAGTCTTGTATCTCGAATTGAAATCAATAAAAAAATCAATTTACCGATTTCAGTCTCACATATGTATTTTGATGATCCGGTTCATTTTTTGCTTTTATCTCCACTACACACTCATGTAATTTATGTACACATTTATGTAATTTCTATTTAATTTTATTTCTTTTTTGCACAGTTACATATAATATATAAAACAAACCAGCCTTGGGCCCTTGTAATTAATACCATTGGATTAAGTGATTGTTTTTCTTTGGTTATAAACCCCGGGTGACATTCCAAACTATCTTTCCTTAGCCCGACAAGATCTGAAAATGCTTGTGTAAGGTTCTTCATACCTTTTCCTCAACAAACAATAAAGGCACATATGCCATATGTATTTTTATTACATTATTATAGGTTTTATGAAATTAGATAAGTTCAATACCACAATCAATAAACTTGAGATATAGAACACGTTAGTGCATATACTCTAACAAATTGCATCAATGACATCTAAAAATGAGAGATATGATTATTATAAACAAGAAAAAAGATTGCAAAATTAACAGTAAAATCACCAACATATTTTTTTTTCTAAGCACACAGAACGACTTTTATTAATGTAGTTGTAGAAAATTCATACAAAAATTCCTTGTTGTCAATGTGCCACTTGGGAAACTAGACCAACAACAAAGAAATAAGTCTTCTATCCATTGAGTTTGAATCAAGTTCCTTCTTATACTATGTTTAGCTATATAAACATTGTAAAGAAAAATCTGAAGTCTACTTGAGATACAAAAAAACAAAAAGAAGTGCATATTATTCATTCATTTGGTGAGGATGCCTTGGGATCCTAAGGTGGCTCAAGAGTCATTGGTAGGGCATTCTTTGACACTAAAGTTGTCATCGCAGAGCTTGAAGGAGAAAGTTGAGCCAAGACTTCTTGGAGCAGCAGGTGGAACTTGTCCAACTGCAATTGAATTGTGCTATGAGCATCCCATCTCCTTTGCATCATTTTACCCAGCAACAAGTTAAGGTAACAATGCAGTTCTACCATTTTTAGGTATTTAGTTTATTGACCTCTCGATATACCAATAGCTAGAACCCAGTTGATAATTTCCTTGTCCACCTTCTAGTTCGACGTTAAGATATGTTCCAGGAGAATTTCTACTTCCATGTCCTCTAGGTGCGCTTGAATACATGGCGGGCTTGGCACATGGAATGGGCATATCACTGCACGTGGGTATTGGAGGTCCCCTCTTCTGGATTGTTGGTGGGTGGATCTACTGATTCCCCCCCCCCCCCCAAACTTGTACCCATGTCAGTATCCTCATCGTGGTGCCATCAAACCCATGATTCTATTCCCAAATCCAAAGCTGGTTTGAATAAGAGATGGATATGGTGTTCATTCACAAATCTCTCGATTGTCGCCACCATCACTTTCTAAACTAGTCTAGGATACTCTACCTTGTATTTCCATCGATTTCCTACCATCTCGGAGAGCCAAGATAGGCCAAGTTTCTTGGTGATTTATCCATGAGGATTCATCAAACAAGGTGCAAGTACTGCGCTCGAATGGTAATAATGTTTGAATTGAATCTTCTCTATACCTTTCGTCCTGTGGAGAGAACCACATTTGAATGTCGTGTGCCGTATCCTTCTCCCTTCTCCCACGACAACTAATCTTGGAGGTTTTGGTGTCTAAGGAACATGTGTCATTCTTACATCAGATTGATTTGGTCACTAACTAATCTGTTGTGGGCGCCTGTGTTAACATTCTCAAGGTTCTGCATGAGGGGACATGGCAAGCTCCTTTAGCCCTGTTGCAGGTCCATGTGGGAAATTGGATCGATCTCTGATATCACTCTCCTCCCCAACACCACATCCTAGGTTTGGAAATGCTTTGATGCAAGGATAGAGTAGGTTGTTGTTAGTGAATCATTTTGTTGAGTATCCCAGGACTTTCCCCATCTGTCATGATCATCTTGGATTCCCTCATTAGCTATTTTCTCCACTAGTTTATTTGTTGAGCATCGAACATGAGAAGGGATGACATTTGAGATTTGTTTGATGAGGTGTGTGATACTTTCAAGAGAGATTTCAATATGTCAGCTAGTTAAGATTTTCTAAAGAGGAGAGCCCTATTGAATGCGAGTCAACATTCAGATAATCAGTTATGAGTCGTCCTCAGTTACCAATCTAGTGTAGCATTCATTAATGGTGATCTTAAGGCCTTCTTCCAGGGCTTTGATTTGTGTCACATTATTTTTGTCTAGACCAAGCTTCCCTATGTAATTTCTAAGGATGGTGCCATTGTCACTTTTAAAGATTCCTCCATAGCCCACCATGCCCGAATTACCTTTTGAAGCCCAATCAATGTTTAATTTGATGAAGTTGAGAGGATGGGGAAACCATCGGGAGGGCGCACTGCTTGGAGGTGAAGTGGTTATCGAGATGTGAGGCATATTTCTTGGATCTAGATTCAGGGCATGCATGATACCTCTCTCATGTTGGTTAATGTTCCAATCCTCCTCCAACCATGGTTGGATTATGATTGATTCATGTATTTCCCGAGTTATATGGTTCCATATTTTGATGGGATTTGCGTATTTTTCCTTGAAGCTGCGCCCATTCCTCTCCTTCCATATTTCCTGGAGTATAACATCCCCACTATAATCCCTAGTTTAATTAATGTTTATGTGGATATAATATGTGGCTATGGCCAAGCGATGTAATATGCAAACTGTAACATGTTTTGATAATAAAATGTGATACCAGCTGCTAAGTGGGCATGGACATAGATGGGGGCTAGATTAATCCACAAGAGAGGGGAGAGTCTAGGACAGTGGTTAAGAGGGGGTCCAAGAGGGAAATACCCGTGTATATTAATTCAAACCATTTCCTAAAATTTATATTTGTATGTGAACCTTCCAATTTCTGATTGAGTGTCCCCAAAGCCAATCATTGAATACATGTAAGAGGGTGGGTGTGAGTAGTTACATCCCATAGTTATTGGGAACATGGGGGTTGAGTACAATCAACTTGGGAAAGAGTGTGAGTCAAGAAAGATAAGCCAAAGGGAGGAAATTTGTATGGGTTGGGACAACAATTTTAGACAGTCAAGTTTTGTGCATGAGGAGCAAGTACAAAGAAGAAAAGAGAGCTTGGAGTTGGTGCAACTATGAAGGACAAATTCTAGAGCATGTGGTAGAGTACTTAGAGCGAATGGGAGCTGGATAATTGAAGAGCTAGGTTGTCATGCCTGAAGAGTGAACTCTTGGGCGAGTTGCATTGTAACAACAAGTGTTTGGTGTTGGTTTGCTAGTAGTTTTCCTAACAACAAATTCCCTTGAGTTCCTAGTTGAGAGATTCATGGTTATCTGTGCTAGAGAGAGAATGGGATGCCTGAGGGACTGAGACCGGTGAAGGGGTTCATTCCTTGGGTTGGGCAGGTCAAGAGGAAGAGAGCTAGTCGAAAATTGGTATACTTGTAAGAAGATATCAGTGGGTTGTGAGTTTATGAGTTGTGAATGGACTAAGAGAGACCACCCTATTTTGAGGATTACTAAGCTTGTCTCGGGGGCAACTGGCTATTGAGATTTGGAAAAAGCAGTCTATGGTTGGGTGGAACATCTATCCCAAGTAGTTGGTTGCACAACCATTTTTTTTTTTTTACAAAAATTGAATTTTTTTTCTAAATATAAAGGGCGCGACCAAAGTCTCATAGTACAAAAGGGGGGTGCTAGTTTGGGAGACCAACTACATAATTTCATCAAAATATTGCTACCAGGAGTTTTCCATAGAATCTATTGTTGTAATCTATTTTATCAGGCCTATCTAAACATAACTATCACCCGAAAATAATAATATTTCGCCATTTTTGCAAAATTGGGAAAGCCTTACTGCTTTTCTTACAGATGATCTTCCTCGGGGCCTCGTTCTTCTTCTGGCGGTGGTTCCATGGCTACGTTCAGTTCTGACAGTACTGGGTCTGCCTTACTCCCAGTCTCCTTATTCTGGATTTGCTCTGTAGAATTGTGAGTTTTGACTTCATGCATTGCTTCAATTCTTTCTCCTTGCCGTCTGAGATAGTCGACCTTGTCTTGAAGTTGGTTAATCAGGGAGCAGTGTTGCGCCAGGGTATCTAGAGTGAAGTTTAAAGTGGAGTTGTGGGATTCCAACTACAGGGCCAATTGTTGGGTGGTGGAGAAGTTGTCTTCCACCAACTCTTCCTCCAGCCTCTTATGACCTGGACGTTGGGTCATTTTAGCAAATAATCTTGTTGTTGGAACCTTCCTCTGCTTGTTGTTGGAGCCTTCGTCTACGTTGTCATTGATGTTGCCTGGTTTTATGTCTCATCTGTATTGTTGGCCTCTATAATTTCCTTTTTCAGTGTTGCCTTTAGCTGCTTCTCCTCTAGTTGAATTGACAGTGAGGTATCCAAGAACAATTTGGAGCCTTTCACTATTTCCACAGACAATTTCACCTCTGTAGTGGCCTCTGTTGTAGCCTTTGGACATGTCAGTGCCACTGTTGATCGTGGATACCTCTTTTCTTGATGATTTCTTTCCTGCTTTACCACTTCTGTTGGAGTTGTTCTCTGAGTTATGCCTTCCACTTCTCTTTAAAATCCCTTCCCCAGACAAACATCGCATTCCCGAATTCTTCCTAAGCTGGCAGAGATAATGAATCGGGCTCTGCCCATCCTGAATTCCCCTTGTGGCTAATAATAGATTTTGTGTGATCTTAGGGAAGGAATGACGCTCAAATGAGGAAGTGGTAGGCTTTGCCAGCATCCGCATTTTGCGAAGCATGGCTTCAATCCCTTCACAAGCCATTAACACGAGCGAAATTAATGAGGAGGGGAGGGAGCTGGAGACTGGGTGGGCATGGAATGAAAAAAATAGCAGATTCCCATGGAGTATGAACTCCTTGCAGCCCGAGATATCCAAAAGTGCAAACTACATCGTGCTAGCTCCCACGATCCATAGGATGCTCAAGTACACAGATCCCCCAGGCTTGACATTCAGTTGTCCTAAAATACCTTTTCGCTGAAATGTCACATGGAGGTGGTTGCCAAGTGGAGTGCAAACCCAAGGAGCCTGAGGCGTTAGGGAGGAGCTAGTAAAAAGAACCTTCCTAGGACTTCCGGATGACCTGGGACTCTTCCTATACCTAGATTAGCTTGTTCGTCTGTTATCCCATTGTTTATGTGCCAATTATGATAGAAGGTAGGGAGCATGGTAGATAGCATATCTCTGGTTCTTTCTATCACTTTTCAGCTTTGAATTCTTCGGGGTTATTTTTTTGATGAAGTACTGAATTATATTCTTGGAGTCCCCTAGAATGATTAATTGGTTGAGTTGTTGTTCCTGAGCTAGTTGAGCTCCTTTGAAGACTGCATAGGCCTCTGCTAGATTATTGATGGTTATACCCAGATTCCACGAGTAAGTTAGCAATATTTGTCCTCTAGGGCTGAACATAACCCCTCCTACACCTTCCTCCCCTGGGTTGCACAACCATTGTTAAAAGATAAGTGTTTATCTATTTTCTGTGAGCTAAATTTTTATGCATGATCTCTGTAAATGAGAATGATATATGTGTTGTTGTAATGAAGTTTATTAGTTGTACTTTGTTATCATTTGAGCATGTTGTAGATGCTTCTATTTTATGGTTACATACAATAACTAAATTTGTTTTAATTTGTAGCTGAAAGCTACAGGAAATTGGTTAATTGTAAATGAGTTAAATTAGCAAGCATAAATTTCATAATTGTGAGTTTTTTGCACCATAATGTCCCTCGATTAGGCTCTGGGACGTTACATTATGGTATCACAGCTCCTGGTTTAAACATTGGGCTTGTATGGGCTTGAACAGGTGTGAATTTGAGAAAACCTCATCGTTGCAAACTTGTCTATAGCGAATTCAGGGGGAAATAGAGGGAAATTTGAGTGAAATCCCCAAATTCGTGAGTAAAAACTGAGTTTGAAGGACTCCTAACTGTTTAAGAGGGTTAATGGAGTAGAGCGGTAAAGTTGCAGAGCTGAATTCGACTTGGAATTGTCAAAATTCGAGTTTTAATGGTTGATGTAGAGTTGTAGGCAGTTTGGCGAATTGACGGTCGAGATCATGTTTGATCTCAAGATCAACAATCGAGATTCGTTTTGATAAATTTAAAAATCGATAAGGTATCGAATATTTGAAAGGTTGAGTGAATCGACGACCATGATTAATTTTTGGCAGTTTGGGAAATGGATTAGATCGACGGTCTATATTCATTTCAGTCATTTTGAAATATAGATCCAATTGACAACCAAGATTCATTTTGAGGGTTTTTGAAATGGATTAGGTCGACAAGTTAGATTCGGTGAGGTTTTTGGTCAAAAAATTATAAGTGTGGAAATTTTCCAACAGAAATCGTCGTCGACCAATGGTTGGAACAACCAAAATGGTGAAGAGTTTTGTTCGGCCATAAGACATCTCTGACCGTCGATCGTCGATCGTCGACAGTCGGCATTGGCCGAATCCCGCGAAGCATTTCAATCACCAATAGAAGTCGTCGATGGTTGATGGGTCGATGGTCAGGAATTGAGAAGAGGAATCCAATCCTCAAGGACAAGACCCAACTTGTAGAAAGAAAGCAATCTGTCAAACTATACCAACAGTCTATACGAAGACAAGTGCATCAACTATGCAGAACACAACCTGTCACAACAACATCTCACCTCAACCTAGCTCATCAATCTCGTTGTCCAAATCTGATCTAATCACAAAGATCAATCTTCAAGTAAACTCTCAACCATATGCACAGTATCACCAAGTTAACCAACAAGATACCTCTAGGAATACACCATACTCTCCATAAACCAAATACCATAAACCCTTACACAAGACCATGTGACAAAACCATACCTTTAATCCTGTAGCAATCTTCAAGACCTATACCATACCATGCAACAATTGGAACAATTCCAATATGTAAATCTGATGTGGTTACCAAATTGCCAACTTTCTGCAAATGTTAAATATGTTGCCACGGTTTTGTTGTCGTGATTTTGCTGCCCTGATTCTATTGTCATGGTTTTGATGTCGTGATTCTACTGTCGCGGTTTCGATGCTACGATTCTATTGTCGTGGTTCTGTTGCCGTGATTTTTCTATCGCACTTTTTCTGCCGTGATTTTTCTGCCATGAATATGCTCTATCAATAATACCTGCCCAAATAACCTTTCACAAATGGATATTCAATATGCTCAAATATCATGCACATAAAAGACCCTTGCTCTCTTATTTATACTTCTCCAAGTTGATTCCTCTAGAGGTTATCTTCTAACCAACTTACCCAACTTCCTTATTTTGGGGCCAACCCACTTCTAACCACTTTGTCCACTTACAACCACTTTATCCACAAATAGTAAACTCTCCACTTACAGTTGCAACTAATTTATTTTTAATTGTTTTCTTGTTGCAACCACTTAACCCATGACTATCCACTTTGACCGATCAACTTCTTCTAGGAGCTTCTAAGAATCATTTGACTTCTTTGACATTTTAGGGGCTTCTAGACAACTCATGAGGGTTCTTCAACTTCACATGGCCATAACTCTCTAACCATGAGTTATATGACGTTTGTAAGCATGTTTTCAAGCATATGTGCTTGTCATTGATGGCAAGATTAGAGTATGCATCGATGGCAAAACAGGGACAACGTAAGCTCAGAAGAGATAGTGTAGAGGTGCACGAAGAGTGCAAGAGTGTGCTTGTTTATTTGATGGTAAACACACAAGCAAGGAAGATCAACAGCGCAGGGATAATTGCATGGAAAGATCATAAGCGTAAACTCCATTTTGGAGTTTCGGATTCCGAGCATTGGAGGAGTCAAGGAAGCAACTCACGAGAAGAATGTCGAAACGGCGAAATGCGAAATGCTAGAATACATTGATCTGACTCCATTTCAGAGTTTCGGATACCGGGAGATTGAGAAGTCAAGAGTTGAGACTCTTCAACACAGGAGTCCCGGAGTTGCGAAATCTGAAATCCCGAAATCCCGAAAGAGGCACATCAACAAGAGTTTTATAGACCGGGAAACAACTCCATTTCAGAGTCCTGGATACCGAGAGTTGAAGTGTCGAAACACTTCACCACAGGAGTGCCGAAATGCCGAAACGATGAAATGTGAAACGTCGAAATCTCGAAATAAGCACATAAACGAAGAGTTTCACAGACCGGGAAATAACTCCATTTCGGAGTTTTTGATACAGGGAGTTGGAAGAGTCAAGACTCCTCATCATCGGGAGTCCTGGAATCGTGAAATGCGAAATGCCGAAATCCCGGAAGAAGGAGGATAGTTTCAGATACCGGGAATTGGAAGAGTCAAGACTCTTCATCATCAGGAGTCTCAGAATCGCGAAATGCGAAACGCTGAAATCCCGAAAGTAGGAGGACAGTTTAAGATATCGGGAGATGGAGGAATCAAGACCCGAGACTCTTCATCATAGGAGTCCCGAAGTGTCGAAAGGAGAAATTGTGAAATGCAGTTTTTTGAATAAGGTTGTGGTCACATCGTCGAAGAACTGTAGAGAAGAGTTCGAAGAGTTAAGCTCTTTTTTTCGGATTTTCAGGGATCGCGACTTGGAGAGTCGAGATGCCTCGCAACAGGAATTCGCGACATGCAAAATCACGAAATGTCGAAATACGAAATGCTGAAATGATCGAAGCTAGTCCAGCTAAGCTCCTTTTTCGGAGTTTTGGAGATCGTGACTTGGAGAGTCGAGAAGCCTCACAACAGGATTGTTGAATTGCCGAAATGCGAAACATGTTTTGGCTCAGCCTATGGTCACAACCATTGGTCACATCGGTGGAATATGGAGGAAGGAGCTAGTGCAGACAAGCTCCATTTCGGAGTTTCAGGGATCAGGACATGGAGACTAATGAAATATTCACAACAGGGATCCCAAAATGCCGAAGTGTGAAATGGAAAAATGAACGCAAAATTCAATGAAGTCAATTCAATAGTGTAGATGAATTTGAATAAGATTGGAAGGCTACTGTTGCACTTCACAGTGTAACTGCTAGAAACAAATGATGGTTTCTGCCAGAGGATGAGCTCATCTATGACAGAGAAGATGAAGAGTCTCAACTGCCAGAGAAGATGAGGAATCTCAAGATAACACCCAGTGATGATGGGTGCGTGGGTGAAACCGCCAGAGAAGTTGAAGAGTTACCATGATGATCAGGCAGAGCACTCACAATGAGTAGGAGATGCAGAACAAAGAGATACAACGTGGCACATAGGAGATGGGATAGCTGTGGAAGAGTAAAGTGGAAAAAACACCCTGATGTGGATGAGATTGGGGCGGGAGAGGATGCAAGAGCAAGAAGCAGATTGCATGCACAAGTGCACAAAGAGTATAAGAATGTTGAACAAAGAAGAAATGGGTGTTGTTGTTGAGTGTGATTGAGGTGTGAAGAAGGAGGCAGAGTGCAGCAGCAGAAATGCACAGAGGGGAATGGTGCATTGAAGGTACATGGCGCAAAGAGCATAAAAGGCAAAAGAACAAAAAGCATAAGGAGTATGCAGAAGACACTGATGCAGACAAAGCAGCGCAATGTAGCAGAACAGTGATGAGACCTGTAAGCCATTGAAGAACTTTATATCTCTATAATAAGTCATAATAGCAAAGATTTATATTTTAGGGTGAAGGGAGGAGTTAGGGAGGACTGTTTTCCTCAGAGGTTCAAGTGGGTGCTTGAATAAAGGGAGTTGTAGCTTCCATCTAGTTGCAGCCAGAGAAACCAGGGTGACAGGGTGGTGCAAGGGAGAACTGTTGTTCTTTGTTATGCAGGTTGGTGCATGTGTGACTGGAAGTTGGTGCTTCCATCCAGTTGGTGTCGGAACACTTAGGGAGTTGGTGCTTCCTTCTAGTGGGTGCTAGAGAAACCAGGGAGTTGGTGCTTCCTTCTAGTTGGTGCTAGAGAATTCAGAGAGTTGGTGCTCTCAGCAAATAGCAGCTTGCAAAACAGAGGTTGTAGCCTCATTATGAGTTGGTGCTCATATGTATGATAATGTAAAGAATGTACAGATTACTTATCATATAAAGAAGAAGAGGTTTTTACCCTTTATGGGTTTCCTCATGAAATATCTGTCTCTGTGTACCTCATATGTGTGAATAATGTTAAATGGTTTATTGCTTACTTCCTTGTATTATTGTGATTGTCATTGAGTGATCTGGAAATAGTTTAAAATAAGTATAATTGTTTAAGCAAGGNGTCGACCCCTTTTATCTAAGGGTAGATCCTAGAGCTTAAACATGTCAATCCATGAAGGAAATACAACCAATAAGGTCCCTCTGTTCAATGGAACAGACTTTTCCTTCTGGAAAGTTAGAATGAGAACCTACATAATGGCTTTAGGTGCAGATGTTTGGGATGTGGTAGATATTGGTTATGTAAAGCCAGTTGTACTAGCTAATAAGGATGACAAGCTAGAATTTAGCTTCAACGCTAAGGCTATGAATGATATCTTGAGTGGGCTTGCAGAAGTAGAATTCATAAAAGTTACGCACCTAGGAACTGCCAAAGAAATGTGGGACAAACTCATTAGCAATTATGAAGGTAATGAGAAGGTAAAGGATGCCAAGCTTCAAACCTAGATAATATAGTTTGAACAGCTGAAGATGAAGGAAGATGAAACTGTTGGAAAATACTTTCTGAGAGTAGAAGAAATGGTAAATGTAATGAAAGCACTTGGTGAGAAAATTGAGGAACCTTCTTTAGTTCAGAAAATTTTGAGATCTCTACCAGATAGGTTCAACCCGAAGGTCTYTGCTATTGAAGAACTTAATGATCTAAAAACCTTGGAGTTTGATCAACTTCTAGGAACATTGACTGCATATGAAATGAGAATAGTTAAAGATAAACCCACCTCCAGAGAAGCATCATTTAAGGCAGACGAGAATGAGGATTCAGAGCCTGATGAAATTGAAGCAAAAATTGTGAAGAGACTGAAGAAGGGATCAGGCAAATACAAAGGTAAACTACATTTCAAATGTTTCAACTGTGGTAGGATAGGTCATTTTGCAAATAAATGTCCCCACAAAAGAAAGGATCAGACATGTGATGATGAAGAGAAGCATAAACACAGAAATTTCTTTAAAGAGAATAACTTTAAGAAGAGAAGTCTTTGCATAAACAATGATGATGATCCTTCATATGATGAAAACAATGACTCCACTATTTAAGATAAACTAAATGAATTCATACTTATGGCCAAAGAGTATTATGATAATATAAGCACAGGAAGTGATGCTAATGAAGAAGAAGTTGTGGTTGACATGGAAGGAGAACTGATCAGTGCACTGGAAGAGATTGACAAACTAAGAATTAAGAACAAAAAGCAAAGACAATTGTTGATACAATTCGAGAAAGACAGTAAAGAACCTGATGAAGACCTTGTCCTACTAAAAGTGGAATTAGAAGAGGCAAAGAAAATCGAAGACACTCTGAAATGACAGTTATCAGAAAAGAAGGCAAGATGTGAAGCCTTAGAACAAGAAGTAGTGAATACTAGGAAAGATATGGAGAAGTTTCAAGCCTTGTATAATCAGAATCTGTCAAGTATCAAAGCCTTAGAAGGATTAGCCACCATTCTGAATCAACAAAGGAATCCAAAGCTGAAAACTGGTTTGGGTTATGAACAGGGATCAAGTAGTGATAAACCAAGAAACGAAGAACCCATCAAGTTTGTCAAATCTGCAACCAATGACAACAACAAACCTGCAAAAACAAAGGAAGACAATCAGCCACCCAGGACGAGTAAAGAAAAAGGTGCCAGGACTGAATCTGTAGAACAAAGCAATAATGCACTCCCTGTTGAAAGACGTCATCAACATGAAAGAAATCGATTTTCTCAAAGAAGACAACCATTTTCCAGGTACAAAGAATTTTTCTATGGCTATTGTTTCTACTGTTCTAACTTTGGTCACAAGGTTGTAAATTGTTCCTTGAGACTTAGACATGAGCAATTAAGACTTCAAAGGAATAAATACTTACCACAACAAAGAATGATACAGCCAAGTAACAAACCTTCACAGATTGCAAATTGTCAAATTATGTCTAGAGACATGGAACTAAGGAGGTCAAGAAATAATCAACAGTCAATGAGTAGACAATGTTGTAACAATAATTTTGACCTATTGAACAATGAGATTGAATGCTACATCTGTCATAACTATGGACATAAATCTCTTGACTGTCAATTAAGGAACTATGAACCAAATTTGAATTCCCCTTCTGGAAATGTCAAGGTTTGGAAGAAGAAAGAAAGTGACAAGTGTGGATTAGTGTTGTTAGCTCAAAGAAAAACGAACCCTTGGTATATAGACAGTGGATGCTCCAAACATATGACGAGAGACAAAGGTAAGTTTCTATCTCTAAGTGAAAGAAAATCAGGAAACGTAACCTTTGGAAATGACGCTCCAAGTAAAATAAAGGGTAAAGGGATGGTGAGTTTAAGCAATGGAAAAGGAAAAGCCCAAGATGATCTACTTGTATATGGGATGAAACATAATATGCTCAGTGTAAGTCAAATGTGTGACAGAGGATGTGAAGTGGTGTTCACGTCCAAGGAGTGAAAAATAAAGTCTGTAAACTCAGGACAAGTGGTGGCCAAAGGCATAAGGACAGAAAATAGCGTATATGTGATGAAAGAAAGTAGATAAGAGTGTCATCTAAGAAAACATGATGAAAGTTGGTTATGGCATAGGAGACTTGGACATTTAAACTTTGACCACTTAATCAAGCTCAAAAATCTTGAGGCAGTAAAAGATCTTCCGAGAATACCAAAACCCCAAGACTCTATGTGTAAACCCTGTCAAGTAGGAAAACTAACCAGGACATCGTTTAAGGCCAAGAGCTTTACTTCAACAGAGAAACCACTCCAACTATTTCATATGGATTTATGTGGACCGTCAAGACAGGAAGCTACAAGGGGAGAAAACTACTTCATGTTAATTATTGATGATTACTCCAGACTTACTTGGGTTGCCTTTCTCAAGGAAAAAGCTAAAGCTTTTGAGAAGTTTAAAATATTTAAGGCTTTAACTGAGACTCAAATAGGCAAGAGGTTAAAGGTAATAAGATTAGACCGAGGAGGAGATTTTATGTCAAGTGTCTTCAAGGAATTATGTGATAAGCATGGGATCAAGAGAGAATACACCATCCCAAGAACTCCACAACAAAATGGAGTAGTTGAGAGGCAAAACAGAACAGTGCAGGATATGGCCAGGTCAATGATGAATGAGAACAACATTGGTCAAACCTACTGGGTAGAAGCAATACACATAGCAGTCCATGTTCTTAACAAATCCCACCTCAGACCACAAAGTGACAAGACACCTTATGAACTGTGGTATGGGAGACCTGCTTCAATTAAACACTTCAAAGTCTTTGGGAGTAAATGTTACATAAAGAATAATGATGAGAACCTTGGAAAATATGATGACAGGGCTGATGAAGGTATCTTCTTAGGGTATTCTACAAACAACAAAGGATACAGATGTTATAATAAGACGCTGCATAAAATGGTTGATTGTATTGATGTAAAAGTTGATGGGGGAATCCCGGCAAGAGAGGTGTACAATAATGAGTCTTCTACAGAAGACACAACTAAAGCTGAAGATGAACAGGTCCAAGAATCAAAAAATGAAGACTCTGAATCAGATGAAGACACAGATACTCAAACATACTCAAATCAACAGACAACTTCAAACTCCTCCTCCAGAATCACTCAAAAGAATCATACTGCAAATCAGATAATTGGTAAAAAAGAAAAAGGTGTACAAACCAGGAGAAAGCTAATCAAAAATACTGAGCAATCACATATAGCTTTCATATCCATGTTGGAACCCAAGAACTTTAATGAAGCTAGCAAAGATGACCTTTGGGTAAAAGCAATGAATGATGAACTTGATCAGATTGAGAAAAACAATACGTGGGAGATGGTTCATAGACCGGAAGGTAAAAATATCATTGGTTCCAAATGGATCTTTAAGAATAAGTTGAATGAGCAGGGACAAGTTGTTAGGAACAAAGCAAGATTGGTCTGTAAAGGCTATGCTCAAATAGAAGGACTTGATTTTGATGAAACATTTGCACCCATAGCAAGGTTAGAAGCTATCAGAATATTATTGCCTATGCTTGTCATAAAAGGTTTAAAGTCTATCAAATGGATGTCAAGTCAACTTTTCTAAATGGAGATTTAAATGAAGAAGTCTATATGGAACAACCAGAGGGTTTCGAACTTTCTGATAACCCTGACTTAGTATGCAAGCTGAAGAAAGCTTTATATGGGTTAAATCAAGCTCCTTGTGTCTGGTATTACAGACTGGATACGTATCTCAAAGACAAAGTGTTCAAGAGAGGAGCAGTTGACAACAATCTATATATCAAAACAGAGGGTGATGATTTGCTCATTGTGTTGGTCTATGTAGATGACATCATCTTCAGATGTAATAAGGATTCATTGGTAAAATGGTTTGCTTCTGCCATGGAGTCTAAGTTTGAAATGTCTATGATAGGTGAACTGTCTTTTTTTCTTGGTCTGCAAATTACTCAGAGGTCTGAAGGGATGTTCATTTCTCAAGAAAAATATCTAAGAGAAATGTTGAAAAGGTTTCAAATGGAAGATTCTAAACCTGTGGGCACACCTATGGTTACTAGATGCAAATTAAGCAAGGATGATGACTCACCTAATGTTGATCAAAGTTCATATAGGTCAATGATAGGCAGCCTGTTGTACATCACAGCATCTCGCCCAGACATAATGCATGTTGTTGGAATGGTAGGAAGATATCAGTCTGCACCTAAACAAAGTCATTTTCAAGTTGTCAAAAGGATATTCAGGTATTTGAAAGAAACAATGACTTATGGTCTGTGGTATCCCAGAAATCATAATTTTTAGTTAACTGCCTATTCAGATGCAAATTGGGCAAACTGTGTTGATGAGAGAAAAAGCACCAGTGGAGGAGGATTCTTCCTGGGTGAATCATTAGTAGCATGGCTTAGTAAAAAGAAAAGTTCAATTTCTTTATCGACTACAGAGGCAGAGTACATTGCAGCTGCTACATGTTGCACTCAGGTATTATGGATGATTCGGACACTTGCAGGCTTGGAGGTAAAATACGCAGCATCGATCCCAATTCATTGTGATAACACTAGTGCCATCAGTGTGTCTGAGAACCTTGTACTCCACTCCAAGACCAAGCATATTCCCATAAAATACCATTTTCTGAGAGAGCAGGTCACCAATCAGGTTGTTCAGGTCCATTACATTCCAACCACAAAACAAATTGCAGACATCTTTACTAAACCCCTAGCCAAGACACCGTTTGAATATCTCCGACAGAAGCTGGGTGTCATCCCGTCTCACACATAAGAGAGTCCATCCTATTAGGGGGAGCTTTGTATTGATTGAATATCTGATACCTCCTAAAAATACTGCAACAGCTCAGGGAGAGCATGTTTTCTTTGACATTGATGTCAAAGGGGGAGAAAAGGAGTGATCCGGACCGGATGCTACAGTTGGAGGTCCAAGAAGATTAGCGCAGTCATTTAGGGTTTCCATCAATGCCAAAGGGGGAGATTGTTGGCATGTTTTCAGGCATATGTGCTTGTCATTGATGGCAAGATCAGAGTATGCAGCGATGGCAAAACAGGGACAACGTAATCTTAGAAGAGATAGTGCAGAGGTGCACGAAGAGTGCAAGAGTGTGCTTGTTTATTTGATGGAAAACAGGCAGGCAAGGAAGATCAGCAACACAGGGATAATTGCATGGAAAGATCAGAAACGTAAACTCAATTTCATAGTTTCGGATACCGGGCATTAGGGGAGTCAAGGAAGCAACTCATGACAAGAATGTCGAAACGGCGAAATGTGAAACGCCGGAATACGTTGATCTGACTCCATTTTTGAGTTTCGGATACCGGGAGATTGAGAAGTCAAGAGTTGAGACTCTTCAACACAGGAGTCCCGGAGTTGCAAAATCTGGAGTCCTGAAATCCCGAAAGAGGCACATCAATAAGAGTTTTACAGACCGGGAAATAACTCCATTTCAGAGTCTCGGATACCGGAAGTTGAAGTGTCGAAACACTTCACCACAGGAGTGTCGAAACGGCGAAATGCGAAACGCTGAAATACCGAAATAGGCACATAAACGAAGACTTTCGCAAACCGGGAAATAACTCCATTTCGGAGTTTCGGATACCGGGAGTTGGAAGAGTCAAGACTCCTCATCATCAGGAGTCTCGAAATCATGAAATGTGAAACGCCGAAATCCCGGAAGAAGGAGGACAGTTTCAGATACCAGGAGTTGGAAGAGTCAAGACTCTTCATCATCAGGAGTCCCGAAATCGTGAAATGCGAAACGCCGAAATCTCGAAAGTAGGACAGTTTCGGATATCAGGAGATGGAAGAATCAAGACCCGAGACTCTTCATCATATGATCCGGATTATTTTCGGCACGAAATGAGAGCGGAGATATAATAAGGAAATGCACAGAGATATCAAAAATATTCAATAATATAACAGAAATGTATCAAAGATGCAACCATAAACACAGATATACAGTAATACACGATTTCTATTAATGAAAGAAATGTACAGAGACTGTAAAAATACAGAGTGAAAGACTCGCTAGAATGGTGGCAGCTTA
>ML839341.1:57853-70946 GCA_009831015.1 Picea engelmannii | reverse complement strand
TAAAGTGGGTTGCACAAGCACCCCTTTTCTGCATTTTTTTCACCAGGGTGTTATTTCCTAAGGGAAAAACACCCCTTTATCAAAAATATGTGATAACACTTATGTCTCCTATATGTAGACATCACTTGCATTTTTTACATTTTAATTATAATCATAACATCTGAAAACATACATACAACAACATTTTTTAGCTAAAACCATAATATACTAGCATATGCACAATTTTTCCTGTTTATGGTCACCATAAATATTATTTCTGACATCTTATGAATTGTGCTACTCACTTCATATTTATGGGTGCATAACTATATTCTTATGTCCAAGACCATTCTAATGACTACTTTCTTGCTCAATTCCAAGTTTTGAGCAAAAAATTATAGTCATTTGATTATTACCCTAAAGATTCTTCAACCAAGTGGAATTTTTAATTGTTCTTATGCATCATTGCATCTTCTCATTTAGAAATTTGATAGGTTCTCAACTATGTTTCCTCATGACCATACTTTGGACATTCTGGCTAAGTTTCACCTTCATCCGAGCTCCAAGCTATTAGATACAACCTGCTGAAGTTTAAGGCCAAATTTTTTTTTTTTTAGCCCAACATGTTATATGTACCTTCTATGTTCTCCTATTCATTTTTGTGTGACTAGAATTATGTGTCAACTATAGGGTTGTCATTTATGGTTCAATATATTTTTGTAGACTACTCTTGTTGTCCCAACCAATTCCGGAGAAGGAAGATATGGCCCTCATAAGTTAATCGAGCCTCGAAATTTACCCTCCATTGTTTGTCCTGTAACTCCCCCATACTAACTCAGTTTGAAAAATGATTTAGATTGTTAGAAATCTCTCTCCTATCTTTATCATTTGGGATGAAAAAATATATGCCTCAGGGGAACATACATTTTTGTATAATTTTGGTTTTCCGAAAATGTTGTTTAGGCCTCTGAAAATGGCCTTCAAAAATATGAACCAGAAAACACCTTAATTTCTTGGTTAATTTTATTCATCTTTGAAAAATTTGGCTGACTTATGTTGTCTGGGATGCTAACATAGAATCATGAGTCCACTTGGCACCTTAGGGTGGTTCCCAGTCATCCTCTGACCACCATGGCCTTGCCCTGTTGACCCTTACCTTCTTCTTCCTTCTCTTCCTTACCTCCACGACGCACACATTGTATATTTCATGCCCCATCGGTCCTTGGTTTCCATGTGGAACCTTGGTATTAAGTTGTAGGGATTATAAAACCCCATCTCACACCCATACTTTATGGCACACAAATTTAGATTTCATTTTGATCCAATGGTTAATGTGCGGAGTGTGTCGATGACGATCGACAATCCTCATCGCATCACAACCCCCCTTGCCCCACCGAATGTTAACATATGGGGGAGGGGCCATGGAAACTAACCATGGTTTTGGATCTGGTGATGTGGCATGCATTGGTGTATTATGGCCCCCAACCTAGGGTTATATGAAACACACCAGACCCCCCTCCCACGACATGGTTTCGCGGGCTCGACTCATGGTTTCGTCCGATAGGTGAGTGTCCCATGTGGAGCCAAATCACTTGCCACCTCACACTTTCCATATCATATACCACTTCCCGTATGTACCTAACACCATAGAATTATATTTCACCACTCTATCACATTAGCTAACATGTGTCTCCCACGTCATGCTGACAACAACATACGAAAACAATTCCTAGATTTTTCCAATTTTGCTTATTTTCAAAAATTTCAAAAAATGCCCCAAAATGCCCAATTTTGAAATTCTTCCCATGGCCACCATTGAATAAATGTAATTAATCTTTTTATGGCCAGTTTCGGGCCCTATAAGAATCGATCCCACTTCCTCATCGATCCATTTTTCTTGTGTACAACTGGTCGATATTCCTGGCACAAATTTCACTCAAATTTGTCCATGAATCGATAATTTTATTTAATCAATTTCACCTAGTCTATCATGGATTTACTGTAAATTTGAATTCAACCAATCACATGTCTGAATTATTCTCATAATTTTATTTTTTATAATTTAGGGATTTCTAATCCATGGATTGAATTTCCAAAATTCCCATGAATTTAACGACAAAAATTGGGCCTTTTCCCAATTTCATCCAACTGCTTCTGATTTTTCCATGGATGCACTGTAAACTCAAAATTCGGCCATATACAAAATTGAATTTTCCTCAATTACAGATTGAAATTGATTGTTTCTAATTCCAAGGATCGGTTATTTCAATTTTCCCATGAAATGCCTCCCAATTTCACTGTAATAATTTTGTTGAACAAATTACAGATGTGCCCTTTCTGACATCCTATCAAACAATTTGCCTACATAATATGCAATTTTACTTCTACATTCTTCTAGTTGGCCCATGCAGGCTCAATGTTGAAACTAGAGCTCCAATACCACTTTGTAACATCCGCAGCCCCAAGCTGGGTAATGCCGAACGAAAATCTCGCCTCTGATACCATTTAATTAATAATAATTCCTTGCATATGCAACAATATGTAGAACTAACAATATACAATAATTCATGTATACATATACAATTTCATCAACATAATAAATACATTAAACACATGAAACATCATGTAAATATAATTATGGAAGAACAATACTCATTATAATAACACATATATGTTGTTGTAAAAACACCAATTGCATGCAGATCTTCCACGTTCCTCCTAGCCATAGACCATGTTGGAAAATTGGTTGTCATTGATGTCAATCCTAGAATAAGTTTTAGAAGCCCCGTAGATTGGTTTAAAAATATCATGAACGAAATTACAAATTCTTGTATTACCCCCATGGATTGATATCCCTCATCGAGTCATTTCCAATGATAGGTGGCATGCCACGTGGATCCTCGCAGTTGGGGAGATACACCTTATTGAAGATGCCAATGTGATTTGAAAAGAAGAAATTATAGGTCGGCCCTGAATTCAATTAAAGAAAAGTGATGCAAAATAAGAAATGATAGGTCAGATCTGAAGATAGAAAAAGAAGTAATTGAAAGGGTATAAATACAAATCTCATTTGAATCATCCAAGCAAGTGAGTTCTAAGTAAAAGTATGGTAGTAGATTTGTATGGAGGAAGTTGTGCTCAGAGATGTAGGGGCGAGGAAGGTCGAAGCTGCAGGTGTAAGGGGTTTATGAAAATCCCTAATTAAGTGGGTCCTTGCTGGTTTCAATAGAGTGTCCTATGAGGCACTCGTAGGTTTCCCTAGCCTCGTCACGTGAGGCCCCACCAATTTTCCTATTTCTGTCACTTGAGGATATATGATATTGGATTTTTTGGCACATGATCTGAAGCCTATTCTTGGTGATCTTAGCACATGTTCTATGTACTTGTTGTATTCAGTTTGATGATGATATTGTATCAATGATAAGTTAATTATCTATTAAATATTCAAGGGTGGAAGGAAGAGGAGAGGAAAGGGGGTTGTATCCTCTCCTTATTGTTGGTGCTGAAGAATATAGGGAGTTGGAGAGTCCTTCAGGTTGCAACCTATAAATTAAAGGGTTGGATTTGGAGAACTTGGAAGTTGTAGATTTTTTTTAATGAAATATTTTATTACATAAGAAAACATTCAATGTATTTTCACTTATATCTATTATGCATTGTGTATCTCTTCTTCTTCTCTTTATTGGATATATTATTTGATTGGAAAGTAAAGTTATAAAAGAGACAAATTGTACTTGATAATGATTCACCCCCCTCTTAGTATCAACAATTGGAATCATAGTAGGTTACATTCAACACAGTTCAATCACTAGAAGGACGATCATGAATAACTATGGAAGGCCAAGTTCACATTCCAAATAGGATTCCACCATTTGATGGAAACAATTATGCATACTAGCAACATAACAAAAACTTACTTGACATATTCAGGAGTGGATATTTGGCTCTCAATTGTCAATGTATATAAATTACCAAAAACTACTCCCATTGATCCAGATGATAAGAAATCAATGAGCTGCAATGAAAAGGATAGACATGTTATTGTACGTGGATTGACACCAACTATTTCTAGAAAGGTGATGAGTTGTAGCACAACTAAAGAGGTATGGGACAAACTTAAAAATATCTATGAAGGTGATCCTAAAGTCAAGCAGGTCAAACTTCAATGACACAGAGCACAGTTTGAAAATTTGAAAATGGATGAAAAGGAATATATTGAAACCTATTTACTCAGAGTAGATGAAGTTGTCAATTCTATTAGAGGACTAGGAGAAGAACTCAATGAATCCTTGGTTATATAGAAAGTGTTGAGATCACTTCCTATGAGATATGATGCAAGGTCTCTGCCATTGAAGAAAATAGGGACTTGACTAAGATGACAATGGATGAACTACATGGGTCCCTCATAGCATATGAAATGAGAATAGGTATAGAAAATGAACAATCAAACAGAGAATCATCATTTAAATCTATGAAGAAAACAAAGGACAAGGAACATAAGGCATAAGAAAAATTGGGCTATGATTCAGATGAAGAAGAAGCACATTTTGTAAGAAATCTCAAGAGGGGAGCCGAAAAATGAAAAGGTAAGTTAACTTTTAAATGCTTCAATTGTGGCAGAGTAGGATGCTATGATAAGAAATGTCCTTTTGAAGAAAAGAAAAGATTCCACAAGAAAAAATGTCTCTATTTTGAGGACAACAATTCTTTAGATGAAAATGATGGAGAAGAAATGGATACAAGGGGAGTTCTCTTCATAACTTAGGAAACTCAAGACAATGACCAAAAAGATTCTAAAATAGATGAAGACAATTTTGAAGAATATTTTGATGAATGAAATGAAGGAACAAGCCTTGAATCTTTTTGGGTAGCCAAAGACATCACAAAAAGTGAACAAGAATATGATGAGAATCTTGAAAAATTGTTGTATGCTGAAGAAGAAAATGCTAAGCTCATAAATAGATATAGAGAACTAAGAAATGAATTGGCAATTTGTGTAGAGGAGAATCATGAGCTTGACAAGACAATTAACAACTTGAAAGAACAATTGGAATATTATGAGAAATTAAAAGAAGAATTGGATCACACAAGAAACGAGTTATTGTTGACAATTGAAAAGTTGGAAAAATTTGGAAGAAGTACTGAAAAACTAGATGAAATTCTTTGCAATCAAATATCACCTACTGATAAGACATGACTTGGATATGATAACAATTTAGAGATAACAAACACAGATAAAGAGGACAAGAAAGATGAGGGAAATTCTAGAAGCTATAAAAATACCTTAAGAAGTGGAATCAACAATCAAGAATAAATTGAAGATCAACATTAACATGACATAAGATCTGAATTTAGAAGATGTGATGCATCAATAAAGTCATTTCCTACCAGGTATGAGAACAATCAAAAGGGAGTTGAAGAAAAACAAGAACATAACACCTTCAGTTGGAACAAAAGATCATAATTCAGGAGGCATGAAACACCATGAGTATTACTTCCTATCTAGTATGAGAATATCTTTCTTAGTCATTGTTATACTTACAAAAACTTTGGATACAAGGAAATTTACTGCAAAATCAATGCAAGAACCAACTATGTGAGACACACAAATAACTATGGATATCTAAGGAAGAATCATGTAACAATAGATCTGAAAATGCTTATGGATATGTCAACATAAATTACAATCCATTTGATCCACTGATGGATCAAAATATCATATGCTACAAATGCAATAATATTGGTCACAAAGCATGAGATTGCACATATATGAAAGAAGATGCTTCGATCATAAAACCAACTACAATATGGAAAAGGAAAGAGAATCCAAACCAAGAAAATTGTTGAATAACATTGATCGCTGAAGATAAAGAAGAAAAACATGAATGGTGCATAGACAGTGGGTGCTAAACACACATGACTAGGGACCAAAAAAAATTCATTATCTTAAATAAAAAGGGTGGAAATGTTGCATTTGGAGATGAATCCTCTATCAAAATACTTGGAAAAGGTGTAGTAAATCTTGGAAGTGAAAATGTAAAAGCAGAAAATGTCCTACTAGTTGAAGATTTGAAGCACAATCTGCTCAGTGTCTGTAAAATATGTGATCAAGGATATAATCTCAAGTTTAATTCCCGAAGATGTGAAATAATAAAAAAGGACTTAGGAAAATTGGTTGGAAGAGCAACAATAAGATCAAACAACATATACA
This sequence comes from Picea engelmannii, assembly GCA_009831015.1. NCBI lineage: Eukaryota > Viridiplantae > Streptophyta > Pinopsida > Pinales > Pinaceae > Picea > Picea engelmannii. Next base: position 64,756 of record ML839341.1, on the reverse strand, counting down.
TCCTAGACAAAGAGAAGAGAAAGAAAATTGAAGTCACACAAAAAATCTCGAAGGACCATAACAATGAAAGGAAAAGAAGACATAAGAAGTACTATTGAGATTCACATGTTCATGGGGAGAAACCCCAAATAAAAGAGTCACCCTTTTCCATTGATGTCAAATGGGGAGAGAAAAATAGGAGCATGTTGATAGGGGGAGAGCAAGATGACATGGGGAGAATGAGTGTTTCCATCAATGAAAAAGGGGGAGATTGTTGGAAAATTGGTTGTGATTGATGTCAACCCTAGAAGAAGTTCAAAAGCCCCACAAATTGGTTGAAGAATAGCATGAAGGAAATTACAAATGCATGTATTACCCCCATGGATTGATATCCCTCATCGATCCATTTCCAAAAATATGTGGCACGCCACGTGGCTCCTCACAATTGAGGAGATATGCCTTCTTGAAGATGACAATGTGATTTGAAAAGAAGAAATTACAGGTTGGCCTTGAAGTCAATTAAATAAAAGTGTTGCAAAATAAGAAATGATAGGTTGGATATGAAGACAGAAAAGGAAGTGATTGAAAATGTATAAATACAAATGGAATACCCTCTCACTTGATTCATCTAAGCAAGTGAGTTCTAAGTAAAAGTATGGTAATAGAGTTGTACAGAGGAAGCTATGCTTGGAGCTGCAGGGGTGAGGAGGGTCAAAGTTGTAGGTGCGAGGGGTTTATGAAAATACCTAATTAAGTGGGTCCTCTCTATTTGCACATAGAGTGTCCCGCAAGGCACTCACGGGTTTCCCTAGCCTCATCACTCGGGGCCCTTCCAGTTGCCTTGTTTCTGTCATGCGAGGATATTTGATATTGGATTTTATGGCACATGATTTGAAGCCCATTCTTGGTGATCTCAGTACAAGTTCTATGTAATTGTTGTATTTAGTTTGATGATGATATTGTATCAGTGACAAGTTAATTATTTTATAAATATTCAAGGGTGGAAGGAAGGGGCAAGGAAAGAGGGTTGTATCCTCCTTCCGGTTGGTCCCAGAGAATATAGGTAGTTGGAGCTTCCTTCAGGTTCTAGCCTGTAAATTAGGGGGTTGGATCCTCCTTCCAGTTGGAGCTGGAGATATTGGAAGTTGTATATTCCTTTGAATGAAACCTTTTATTACATAAGAAAAGATTTAGTGGATTTTCACTTATATCTATTGTGCATTGTGTATCTCTTCTTCTTCTCTTGATTGGATATATTTTTTGATTGGAAAGTAAAGTTATAAAATTGAAAGTTATAAAAGTGATAAATTGTACTTGATATTGATTCATCCCCCCTCTCAGTATCAACATACCATACTTCTCATTACTCTCAAGAGTGGTTCACCCCCAATCTAGGGATAAAACTCCACTAGGGAAAAGGATTCCTAAGCCAAGCTAAGGTTTGTCTACATCCAAATGCTCAAACTAAGGTGCCAAATATGGAAGAAAACCTATTGTCTCTCATTCCCCACATGCCTACCCCACCCCAAGAAGTGTTCCCCTTCTCTGCTCAATAGTTCTTCGACTGCCCTACTTCCCTTTCAGGGCTTCAACAACATGATGGATAGGAAGTCTCAGAGCCCCGTAGTTGCATCTTGGCATCTTTGGAATACAATTTCCAACAATTCTCTCCCCTGGAGAGAATGCTCATGAGCATGACAGCCATCTTCTTCCATAGCACATGGGCTTGACAACCTACCTCTTCAATAGTACACGGGCCTGGAAACTCACCTCTTCTGCTCAATCCACTCTCAATCTTCCCCAAGTATAGGTACCACTGCATAGTACGGCTGCCAGATACAAATGATGGAATTGATGAAGGAAACAAATGGAAATCATATTATATCCACATATTATATATGCATGTTCCCTGTTAGTCCCTAAATTTTCACTTGAGTGCTAAAGGGAAAGCGAGGGCATCGTCATGTTATGCAATGGTTTTTATAAATAAAGACTCGTTTTGGTTTTTTGAAATGGGTTTGGGGAACCAACATTCGATGAAAAAGGACAACATCAATCTCTATTTATAAAAACCATTGCATAACATGATGATTCCCTAGCTTTCCCTTTAGCAATCAAGTGCAACTTTAGGGACTAACATATTTTGGCGTTGTTGTTGGGGACAAAGGAACGAAGATATTTTCCCTAGGACAACGACAACGATACGATCCATTTCTTGATGGTGAACAAGAAGAGGGCACATAATTGAATGCATATTTTTCACCATGGTGACTCCACTGTTCAATGATCCATAAACAACTCCACTGGGGAAGATCTAGAATGGCATCAAATGATCAAATGAAAGCCATTGTGGCTGCAAGGTTTTCTCCGTTCAATTTTGCTGATATTGTCAGATTTCCTAATGTTGTTCCTACTATGGATATTTGGGGAGATTTAATTCCATGTTTCAAATAAATAAAGGAGGATATTCCTTCATATCACCTCGTCAAATTTCATGAATTCATATATTAGCTAGATCTACATCACAAGGATGTTCATATGAAGATGTTTATGTATTCATTGGAGGGCGATGCATGATAGTGGTATCGATCCTTGCCTTCATCGAGCATATATTCCTTGAGGTAATTCCATGCAGTATTGATCAAGCATTGTAAAAGGTATTATTCTTTTGATACATTTTTTGAGAATTGTTGTGAACAATTTGAATCCTATACTCAACAGACAATAGAGATGATACACGATGTTCCTGATGAAAGGTTGCACCCTGTAATTTGTGAAGACAATCTTAAATATTATCATAATGATTCTAATGATCATTTGAATGTTTATCCTCATGAACAATTTGTTGCTGATAATATTTTTGAGGATCAATCATTAACTGAAAAAACTATTGTTGAAGACCTTACTGTTGATGAGGAAGAACTACTAGTATCTATAGATGCATTTGGTCTTGTTTCAAATGTATCTTATGGTCAAAATTCCAAAGATTATCAAGCATCACATATGCACTCATTCTTTCATTATGGTCRTGAAACAAAGGTATATGAACTTCGGATCTTAGGAAACCTTTCAGATCAACCTACCTTTGATGAGTATCCAGATGGAGAAGAGTAGATCCCCRCATCAAATTTTGATGACTTAAGTAGCATCCAACCGGTGTATGACAACTATGAATCAGATTTCGATAAGGATATGAAGGAATTTCAAGACCTTACTATAGATCCTTTTTCTTCATTAAATGAATCAGATTTCGATAAGRTTATGAAGGAATTTCAAGACCTTACTATAGATACTTTTTCTTCATTAATTACATAACAAAATTGTGTGGAAATTAGACATCCTGGGTCTGTAGAAGATATTAAGCATGTTGGGATTGGAATTATTGAAGAGTTCAKTTCAATGTCTCAGGAACAAAAAAMTGTTATCACTTACAGAGAATATATCAAACAAGAATTGAGTAGAAGTGAAATCAACTCACAACCATGTTTAGATTTGAAGACAACTGAAAGTGGMAACTATCATGAGAAAGAGGATATGCAAAGACCTTTTGATCTTCCTCTCAAGCTATAGTTTCATTTAGGGTAATATYCTATTTCAAATGCAACTTCTATATCTTGCAAGGTCTGTGAGATTTCTGACTGCAAAATCAGATAAATCGTAGAAGGTGGTTCTTCATTCAAATCTGGCAAAGAAGGGAACCTCTATTCCCCTTCCTTCTCTTGCATTTGATCATGTAATTTTAGGAACCTCATCACTTTATTTCTCCGGACTACACTATACAGGTCTCCAAGGCAAGTGTCATGTTCAAAATAAGGAGAAGGTTCCATTCCAGGGCAGTAGGAAAACAATACACCCTTCTTTCCCTGTGTGATGACATCACTCCTCATGGCTTTCTGTATGCTACCTTGTCATATAGAGAGGTGAACCAACAACACAAATTCCATATAGAGAGTGACTGTCAATTGTTTCATTCTGAGAAATGTCCTTTACAACAAAATGCCATTCACTCATCATTTTTTCTTGAACCTTTTGCATTGATGGACGATACCTCAATATCTGGAGCTTGATCCATTCCTGCGTGTTAACAACCTAGAAAATTGAAATATGGGAATACAACTCCTGCCAGCATTTACACTTGGAGTAACTTAGGATCAGATGCACCACCTCTAGTGAAATCTCTCCTTGTGGTGCTTTGTAGTTTCTTTGTACTCGATGTTGTGACTCGACTATGGTGCTGAGCTCTTGCATGATGTGGATTACTTATACGTTGCCAAAATTTGATTCTAAACCCAAGAATACTTTATCCCTTGGCACCTGCAAGTTTTATTTCAAGTATGCTTCAATTTGACATTTGAAACCATATATAAACTATCACAAATTTAATATGATAGATGGTGCCTTTTGGTATGCATTATCCATGCACTGGTTTCAAATATCAATATCCTTTTAACACTACGCACTTGTATCCAAATAAACACATGCTAATTCGAGCCTACATATAAGTTGTTGCCTAGCATCTGAACAATACTTAACATTCGACTGCAAGATGTGCTCGACATGGAAAATTTATTTTGCGTCTAAAGAACTTTATCCCACATGCACTAGGAATAAATAGTTTCTATTTTTTAAATAGCCAGACACTTACAACCTCCTTCGACACATAGTGAACAACATGTATGTCTATGGGTTTCTCCTTGGTGACTCGGCTTGGCACTTGGTTTGAGTGCTAACTTGTGTTGCATGTAGTTGCTAACATGTGTGTTGAGTTGATGAAAAGTGCTAGATTGTGGACTTAGACCGTCGATGCCTGATGGAATAATTGGAGATTGGGCCTGCAGGCCCAATAATTTTTCCAGTTAAAATAGTGACACTGTGAATAGGCCCGAGAGACAAAATTTCCTAAAAGGATTTTTTTTTTTATATATTTTCCCAATATCAATCACAGACCCAAGACCATTTTAACTTAACATATAAAACAATAGGAAAACTAGGTTGTGTTGCATAAACAACATCTTTTATACAATGCTCTTTTGTTCTTTATCTCTCGGTACTAACATGCCCTATGTGACACTTGGCACATAAGGGAATAATTTTGTCCCCTTCATGTAATTTGTTCCCTTTTCTTTGGGAACTTAGGATAACATAAGGTTATATGAATTTAAGACTTAGGAATAATACTATTTTATTCCTAGGAATAAGTCCCTTGACTTATCCCCTTAACCTTAGACTCTTAGCTCCCCTTTCCCTTTCTAGTGGAGTTTATCCCCCCATACTCTTTTTTCTGGTTGGTCTGTAGCAGTGATGCATTTTTATTAATATCTGAGTGTGATTACATTTTACAATGATAGGATCACTAGCCTTTTAGCATCTAGTCTCTCCGACCTTATAATCATAGAGACACTCTGAACTATAATATCTTGGCTCACCAACCTATAAAAAAATTGTACAATTACAATTGGGGATCAACCTAGGGTATTATAGATAATCCATGGCTAGAGGATATTGGTGTTTATGCTTTGATAATTGAAGTTCATTTTGGACTTCTTTCTTCTGGCAGAGGGTTCTCTTTGAGAGCTTGTAACTCTGTTTTCTTTTATGGTAATGAGTGTGTTTATGGGACTGGAAATTATGGAAGCCATACTTCCAGAACTATTTTAAATCCTGGAACCAAGGAGGTGGAATGCCTCTGGGATGATGGTATTAAAATCTCTCTAGTATTTTTTTCAACCAATTTTGACAGTAAAGAAATTGGTGGCTTGGTTACATTGGTTACAATGTTGTCTTGTTTGGTTTCAAAATGTAACCTTCTGTTAGAAAAACAGGACTGCGGAGCAATAAAATATAACAAATGCAGAAACAAAACATAGAAGATACACAATACAATAGAGACACATATTTATGTGGTTCACCTAATGTGGGCTACGTCCACTAGAGAAATTGCCAGGTCCTTCCTTTATTATTATCCATCAAATGAAGGGATACAACCTACAACAAAACCTGTTGTAACTTCCTCTTTTTTCTCTCACAGTCTCCTCTCTCGTAATACAATAATTTCCATAATGCATAGCCACAATACATTTCCCTCACAACAGAGGGTTTCCTTCTAGGGAAAAAAAACCCTAACATAATTTCTACGATTAGATCTGCGACCTTATAATGAATGGTCCAAATTTACAATGAAATTACAATATACATTTACAAGGAAAATTTTCCTTCGAGGTCTTTGCCCCCGAACCCCCCATATGGGGGGATAGCCCCCCTGGACCTCATAAAGGGGGTACCCCCCCTCTGCACTCCCCCGCGTGGAAGAGTGTACATACTTCTGGGGTGTAAAGTCATCATGGGGTATAAACATGGCTAAAAGGAAGGACCTCTGAATCAAGAACATAATCAGGCTCCACAACCAACAATCTCCCACTTGGAGACTGATCTCAACAACTCCACCATTGTTGTATATGTTGGACTCTGAACCTTCTTAGACCTAGAAAATTTCTCATCTTCATCTTCATTCTTGAAGACCAACTGAAACTGAATAGGAACTCAATTTCTCTCTGGTTACTCCCTTTGTTAACATGTCTATCGGATTCTGGCTCGTGTGTATATTTTCCAAATTCAAATGTCCATCTTCCAAGGTGGATCATATGAAGTGGTACCTCAACTGTATATGCTTAGTCTTTGAATGGAAGGTTGAGCTCTTTGCAAGATGAATTGCACTCTCACTGTCACAATACAACCTCCTATTCTACTTCTTCTTTCCCAATTCCTCCGTAAACCTTTGTAACCAAATCATCTCTTTACTAGTCTCTGTAGAAACAACATACTCTGCCTCTGTTGTTGAAAGTGAAACAACCTTTTGTAGTTTCAAAATCCAACTTACTGTTGTTCCACCTATAGTAAAAACATACGCTATGGTGCTCCTCCTTC
>ML839341.1:12177-27557 GCA_009831015.1 Picea engelmannii | reverse complement strand
CAAATTAATTAACAACTAGATAAGCAAAAAAAAACTAAATAGTAATTGAATAGGCAATCTGAAAATGAAAACTAGAACTAACATTATCCATCCACCGAAGCTCTGTCAAAGAAAGCATTAATTAAATTATGTTCTAAAACTCTGTTTTAAACTCTATTTTAAACTTGATTTTAAATTTTGTTTCAGCATAAAGAAAGTCTAATCTATCACCTAATCACACATGGGGTTAGTGTCTAAGCTTGCAATCTTTCTTCTACTAACTAAAGAGTCATTGTACATTAACAAGATTCCTCATAATAACCTGCAAAACTAAATTAAACCAATTAAATTATAAACAACAATATATATAACAAGAAAGCAAAATGACAATTCATGTACAGGAAAAGAAATAAAAAGACATCTAAGCTATCTAATTCACAAGAAAACTCATAGGATAGTCACCCAGACTGTTGGTGGGCTGCCCAACAAGTCGTGGTTACTCTTCAAAGGCGCGCCATGAACTTCAACAACATGAATTCACCATTAAAACTAAAAACACAGTCTTTACACAATTCTGGCAAAATGAAAATGGCAAAACAGAGCTAAAATTGTCTTTGTCTCTAACTCTCTATTCCTTAACTTATTTACTATTGTCTGACCACTGAGGTGGTATTTATAAGTTTTACAAGATGAGAGGTCGACCACTGGAGGGTTGATCCTCTTCTAAAAATGGTAAATTGCATTTAAGATGCCCTAACTGCCGAAATGAGGCGAGCCAATAATCGCCCAACATAATGACCCAAATCACATTGTCAAAAGTTCAGTAGCTGAAGGCCATGATCACGATAAAAACCCATGTCTATGATTATCCCATCACTGGCCGCCAATACCATAACTGCCGAATTGCAGCTGTTTTTGTGCAGGATGGAGTGTCGGACAGAGTGCTAGATGGAGTACTAGATTGAGTGTTGGATGGAGTACCAGACTGAGTGTTGAAAGAAAAAACAAGCTGTGATTTTTCCCCGTGACACCAAAAATGTGAATTAGATTCCTGGAAACATAAAAACATACTGAATTACACTCAAGATCATCATAAAACATGAGTTATTCATACCTAGTGTGGATCATAGCGTTTTGACACAAAAGCTCTTCAAAAAATTCTTCAAAACATGAAAACGCATATACACATTTGGTAAAAAGGATCTAATTAATGTCATAAAATCAATCATATCACGGGTCCAACACATATTTTAGGAGATATAAATGTTTTATCATATCTATAGATGTCATAGAACCATTTGTCATATCTCAGAATCCACAATCTGGGCTTTCATGATATTTTCAGAAACAATAGCAGGATGGAGGCGATGCAACTTATTCAATCAAGTATGGTAATAATACTGACACCATAGAACTATTTTGAATGGAATTCGAAGGCCACATTCCAACTCAAAATAAAAGGACTGTATAATTTGACAATGGCGACAAAAACATAACCTACATCAACACTAGAGAAGACCAGATGGGTGAACCGTAAGGATGAGGCCACATGACTACTTCTTGAGTTAGTATCCATTGATTTATGGTTTCATGTTGCTACATGAAATAATCCAAAGGAGATATAGACCACCTTGGAAGGACTCTTTGGAAAGCAGAATGAGATGCAAGGTCATATGCTTGAGGTAGAGTTGAATACCTTAGATCCTAAAAGTTTTAATAATATACAAGATTTCTTTAATAAATTTAAATCTTTTATTTTGAGTTTGGGTGAATGTGGTATTGAAAAGTCTACACAAGAGAAACAAATTCTTCTACAATCTTGGCCAATCTAGGACTAAAATACATTGTATATGTCTCCAATTTCCATTCTGATAGATGTCTTTTTGGAACAAATTGGAAAATTCCTACGATGGCTCAGTTCATTGAGTCTCTCACACAAGAGCAGACAAAACTCATATAGATGGGCCTCATCAAGGATCCAGAAGCACATGCACTCAGCATGCATAATGGAAAAGGGCCATCCAATCATAAATCGAAGCATAAACGAAATGAGCTATTACATCTAGAGTCAAAGAAGGAGGGATATTCCAAACCCATTAAGGATTCTTTAGGTTCCAAAGATTCTTCAAATTCCAAAGGGAATAATAATAAGGGAAAGTAGTGCACATATTGAAATAAACTGAATCATGAAGAATCCACATGCATGAAGAAGAAGATCTATCTTATGACACAGGTACTTTAGAAGAATAACCTTGGAGACTTCATTCCTGAAGGAGCCAAGAAGAAGAAGGAAGAAGACCACGCACCTAAGAAAGGTAATCATCATGCTATGGTTGCAATTAATTCCTTATTTGATTCATGGATTATAGATCCTGACACATCACATCATATGGAAGCTAAAGAGGAAGTTTTCTCTTCTTTGAGTCCATGCTCAAGACCCCCTATTCTCATGGGGGATGATATTCCAGTAGCAGTAGCAGGAGAAGGGATAGTGGAACTCCACAATGCAGTTTTGAGAATGTTTTATATGTTCCAAATATTTCTATGTCTCTTCTCTTAGTTTATCAGACCACCCGGAAAAGTAAAAAGGTTGAATTTACATCAGATTCAGTTTTAGTAATTGACATGCATGACAATTCCATCATTGCAATTAGTGAGGTGGATCACAAGTCAAGGTTGTATAAATTCACTAAGTTTTATGATGATGGCTCCTCTTTTCTACTTACACATAAGGAGAGTACTTTTCATGCACCTCTAGTATAACATGCATATACTCTTGTGCTTCCATTAGTTTTAGACATCAGAGATGATTCCATACACTCAGATTATGTACATGGAAATAAGTAGGTAGTACAGCCAGATAAGAAGCCAATGATGAAGCTTCAATAGATGCCCAAGAAGGCATAGTTAGAACTTAAGGAAGCATATATCCTTGCAAAAAATCCATTGGATTAGAGGAGGACTCGATCTCAGCATGAGGATGCTTCTCATGTACTTTCATCTTCAGAACCTGCGATGCCCATGCATTGTTATATGGTTCAATATTATAATCCACATCTCTACAGTGAGGGTATGGGAAATCCATTATGGAAAGAAACCATGCAAAAGGAGTATGACTCACTCCTTAAGAATCAGACTTGGCATCCGGTTCCACTTCCACCAGAAATGAATATTTTTAGGTGCAAATGGGTCCACAGGATCAAGAGGTACAAGGCTAGATAGGTTTCCAAAGGACTTCATCAGATCCATAAATATTTCTATATCTTCACAAATAATTTTAGTGAGAAGAAGTTTTAGACTTTTAGGGATCGTCTTGTAGTGAAGAACACAGTTACCTAGAAGCTGCCTTTTCTTCTTTTGATGCATTGTCTTTTGAGGGGGCCGACAATTTCCCATGAGGTTTTCCATATTTCCTTATTTTTATTCAGTGTTCATTAGTTTCATTGTATATGAGTACCTAATATGGCCTAGTATCTCAGACTCATTTTTTACTCCATAATGATGTTCAGGGGGGGTGTTGGAGAAATTTCTATTTTCAGCACACTAGTTCAGTGAAAGTTAACTGATTAGTTCTATTTTAGATTTTCTAATTTTATACCATCACTATTATGCATGCATTCCTAATTATAGGATTTCATTACCTATATGAGTGAATATCACTCACTCATTGAACATATCATAATATACATTGATTCTCATTCTTCATATTGTATCTCTCTTCCTTTTCTTTATAAGATTTGTTTGTGTATTCTTTAGGTAGGTCTCCTGTGCAAGTTTCCATGAAACATTGACAAATATTTGTATCTAATCATTGTATTATAACATCACCAAGGTGTACCTCAAGAATATTCCCAAATCTCCAAACCATGTGCCATAATGTACCTCAAGCATGTATCATACCATGTGACATAAGATATGCCTCAATTATATGCCAATACCACAAATATATTCCTCTAACAATGAACCATAGCAACCATACACAATGTACCAAGGATATGTCTCAAGCATGTATCAATATGGCCAAGACATGAACCTAATCCATATACAACCATGTACCACAAAGGGCCTCCAAGACATGGTGCATATCATCTTAGACCAACAGACCAACTTGGTGCATATTATCTTCAAAAAAACAAGATATATCATATTTTTCAAGTCCTTTTCACAGATCCATGACTGGCACACTATCAACCCACAGATGTTCATGCCCTTCTCCAATGAGACCCTCGAATATCCTTATAAATATAATAACATCAAACATTTTTCTTTGCTTCCCTTCACTACCTAAAACTTCACTTCCTTAGATATGATATGGAAAATATTTTACAAAATATCACTTGAAAGATATATAATAATTGAACTTGTGTGAGAGAGAATGAGAGGCTTCTTGGAGTGTATTTATACTTGTCCATGTGAATTATTTCCTTAAATTTAGGGTTGAACTACACTTTCTTGTTATAACCATTTTATCCTTTAATTAATGACTCGTAACTTCTTGTTGCAACCGTTTAGGGGCTTCTTGACCATTCGTCGGGGCTTTCAACTTCATGAGGGCATAACTCCTCAACCGTGAGAATTCATGTGGCATACCACCTACTGTTGGAAACAACAGGATGAGGAATATACATATATGATGGTTTTGTATACATTTGAAGTGTTCTTCAACCTCATTTTCCTTAGACAACTTTGTTCCTCATGACCACACCTCTAGGTTTATTGTAGACTTCTTCAAAGAATCTTCCCATGAGGGACGTGATTAAAGCTACATCATAAGGGGACCACTTTGGAGACTTCTTCAATTATACCCATCACATCCATTTCCATCAATCAATGACAACCACTTTTGTTGACACCAATGACAACTAACTGTCCAACAACATCAATGACAACCAACTATCCAACAACTAAGACATGCTTTTGAATTCCCTGTAGAGTTCTTTTATTCCCTCCATCATCTTCACGTTCTAAAGTTTTATTATAACAATCCATCTTGGATTTATGGGAAGCAAACCAATCCATGCCAATTACCATGTCATATGATCCTACATGAAGGATGATTAGGGTGGTTTGGGTAGGAAACCCATTCATAATGATTTGGCATGTTGTTATGACCTTTGTTACCTTTCTTTTTGTTCCAATGGATAGTTGTACCAACCATGGTTTAGCATATTTTTCTTGTTGTAATTTACACTTCTCAACAGTTTGAGGAGAGATATAACTCATATTATAACCAGGGTCAATTATAATAGAAATAGGATGGTTGGTGACCATACCTTCCATTTCCACCACTCCCGCTTGGTGGTTTTCTTTCCTATTGTCCAAAGATACATGAATTTTTAGCATACTCTTGGCCACATCATCAACCATGGTAGCCTCTTGGATGTTGTAAATTCCCTTACTACTTGGATACCTAAGACGAAAGTCCCTCAATAAATTCTCTTCTCCACAACCCCATCATTTCAATGGTCTCTTCTTTGTACTTTCAGTCCTTCCAGGGGCCAATACAAAAGTTTTATTTCCACTTTGATATGGGAAGTTTTTTTGATTCACACCATTTTGTGGGAAATATCATCCTGGAACTCCTCCCATAATTCTTAAAACTTGAGGGTTTAACCCCCTTCTTCTTAAATCCCATTTTACTCTTCTTCTAGTCTTTGGGATGTCCATCCTTTTGACTAACTTGTTCATAACAATACCTAGCCTTCCTAATAGCATATTAAAAGGTCTTAGGCTCATCAAATTCAATTATATTTCATAAATATTGAGACAATCCACTAAGGAATTGATGCATATTCATCTTTTCTTCCTTTATATAGGGCACATACCTCAGTAGTTCTAGAAACATGTTGATGTGTTCATCTATGGTGAGTTGTCCTAGTTTGAGTTCATAGAACGCCTTAGTATTGTCATCATAGTACATCTCCGACAAGTACTTATTCTTGAATTATTTCTCAAATTTACCCCAAGACAACTCCTCCCAGATTCCTTTTAAATTTCTAAGGTCCTCCCACCAAATAGAGGCCTTTCCATTCATGTTAAATATAGTTATCTGGGCTTTCAAGTTTTTAGAGTAGTTGTGAACTCTAAAATACTTATTCATGCCAAGTATCCAAGCTTCTTCTTCTTCCCCATTCTTGATTTCTCCATCAAAAGTGGGTGGCTTGGATTTATTAAATTCTTCAGGTTCATCGCCCTTAGAGTGCTTCCTCTTCTTTCTTTTCTGTTGGGAATGTGAACTAGTCTCATTGTTGGACAATTCCTTGGGGCTTTTTGATCCTTCACTAGAGGAATCCTCATATGAGTATTTGGTTTTGGCATGCCTGTTGTTTCCATGTAGAGCCTTCTTGGGAGTGTTTCTTCTTTCATTGCCACTTTTGGGTCCATGCCTCTACATCTCAGGTAGAATCTGATTTTTCTTAGGATGATGTTTGTCCATGTTATGGATACTGGCCCATGTTACAACTACCTTTGTATGTCTGATAGGATTTGCAACAAGATTGCATTTGTTTCAGTTTGTGTTTCCTACTCCTTCATTCTCCTGTAATTGTTAGCCTTAAATCTTTGCAACTTTGCCTTGAGAATTCTCATAGTCTCAGCCAGGTTTGGAGGGGTTTCTACCACTCTCCTTTCATCAAATTCTTCTTCTTTTTTATGGGATCTCTCTCCCCATTCATGGTGGGTCACCATCCTTTTACTTATATCTTGTATGGGAAGTCACTGACTAGTTAAGTGTTGATGATCAACAATTTTCCATTAGTTGATTTGTCCTTTAACTTATAAACAACATAGGATTTTTTTTTTTTTGGAAACTCTAATTTCACTTCAGCAATTTAGTAAATAAAAACAACATAAAATCCATATTTAATCATGTATAATAAACATATAATTTTGTTCCTATTTCCAATAATTAAGTTTTAAAATAAGTCCCCATGGATGTTCATGCAAGGACATTATCAGTCTGGAGATCTCAGGTGCTAATTTTCTGCACAACAACATCCATTGAATTCCACATATCAGGTAAAATTGAGACTCAGGGACCGTTATATAGATAAGTCAACCAAGATCCATCGTTGGTCATAGTTTTTGTGGTCACATCCCTGGTGGTCGTGTTAAAATCATGATCCTTGATCACGATTGGATCAATGATCCTCATCGATACATTTTGTTACATTAGCCAAATTTTATGCTAAGGGATTGACAATTCTGATTAAAAGAGTACACACAATTCATGTGTGAGTTAACAGATGGTTACTCAGCACTAGTGGTCCCAAAATTTCCAGTAAGGGACACTAATAGGCCTTTATGGATAGGGTAGGGTAGCATTCCATCCCCCCTTATAAAATTTCTAATAATATTTATTTAACTCTTTTAGTGAGCCCAAATAGGTCAAGTGTAGTTTCCTGCTTTGATACCACTTGTAACACACCCAAGCCCCTAAGTACCTTTTTAAAGGATGGGGTATTGAATTTTCAATTTTCCTCAATTGTCTCAAAATATCCTCTCAAGGACACTATTGTATTCTACTGGTCAAGATATTTTTGACCACTATCGCCCCTCAAAACTGAGCTTTGGATCAGAAGTTATGGATTCTTAAAGTTTTAAGCCTTATTTACTTATAATGCCACATGGTGCCCACATGGATCCACGTCATAATATCCATATGCCATGGCACTACCATGTTGTGACATGTCATTCTTGTGAGGATGTGGCAACTAATATGGGATTTGTCGTGAAACTTTTTACCTTGTCCATTTGAACCTCATCTTATCAAGTCTTGAAATCATAACCCTTCTTGTCTTACATAACCCTTGAAAGGCTCGGTCTGACGTGAGTTGACACCTAGGGTACATAATTCCATCATATGATGCCACTTTTCCATTGTGCATTGGCTAAATGACATCATTCAACGTAATTCCAATTCACTAGACCATCGGCCCACTGGGAGGGGTGATTTAACCTCATTCCTCAATGACTGATTTGGTATGCAGTGACACCCTGCATGCATGGACCTATCGCATGCCACCATTCATTGTTCTCTAGAATCGTGAAACATAGTCATCGAGCACCGAATACCAGACCCTCTATTTTCTCTTAACATCAAAACTATCCAGCAGTTTGGGGTTTGATTGACCCATTTGACTTAGATCGATGGTGGGGATTGTCTCTAGTTATAAAAATTCTTTTTCATCATGTATGTTCTTGAATTAATCCCTCATGGGGCCTATAATGACATGTGAACATCCACATAAACTATCGTGGCAATAATGTCATCGACACATCCATGACCTAACCAATAGGGCATCGACGTATGTACATGGCCACTGGGACATTGAGCACCATAATTACCAGCACATCTAGGTAACAAAACTCCCCAGTGGTCCGGTGGTTGATTGAATCCCATTGACTCAGATCAACAATGGAGTTTTATCCTCCTTAGATCTAAATGTCAGGATACAATGGGGTTACCTCAATAATCTCATCCTTCGCTAGAACCACATCTATTTCATTAGTGAATCCCCTACTGCCACGTGGTATGACACGTAGTCAGACACGTGTGGCATGACACACGGTGCTCGTACTTATCGATGTATGACACTCATTTTCCCCATGGATCCCTATCTAATTAGACCAAATCCATGTGACATGTGGCACCTCCATGGGGTGACATGGGTCCTTCATTCATCATGACATGTGGAACATTTATCGCATGCCACATCACCACCGAGTACTGCATGTCAAACCTTTCCTATGGTGTTAACTTGGAAATCTCCTGGTGCCCTGGATTACAAGGGGAATATTTAGTACTAATCCTATGATTATGATATTGATACTTAGTTTTAACACGATTTATGACCTCACAATATCTATAACTGAGAACACTCATGAGAGGATATAACACTTATCATAGTTTCATCCATCACCACCGATGTTACTTGGCTCTAGAGATTGTATGGTCAATATTAGATCCCAAATCGATGGATCAATGGTATGGATATCCTTTGGAGTACCTGCAATGGAGCTCTTCCACTCCCCATAATTCCAATACTTCAAAATGCTAGCTCCGATGGACAAACATGATCTCTCCGCACCCCTCTCAATCAGAAGGTTTAGATCATGACACTTTTCCTTTGTGTATTAGATGGTTGATGTCATCCACATCAGTGTCAGACCACCTTCCTCCTAGCATCATCCTGAAGGACCACCAATATCTACAATAAAGATTACTTTCAATTGGGTCTTATGGATGATCAAGATTTTTCCATCGGGTCCTACCTTCATGATGTTTCTTCCCCATGATATAAATGACCCCGAATACTCCATTGCAATGATCAGTCGCAATATCTCCAAGTTCTTTCTCAATGGATTGGTATACTAGATCATGGCTCAGAGTCTCTTCTGTTGGAGTTCCATTATTAGCCTAATCATAGTTCTCTTCGACTAATATGACCTCCAATCAATGGTAGATATTTTCCCATCCATGGATCCAATGTCGATGTATAAGGGTGATTCCCCAAGGGAATGGATTTTGAAAAGGATTCTCGCCCCTTAGTCCTTCCTTCAATCACTACATGACACATGTTCCCCCTAGACACGTTGGAGGTCCTGTTCAACAAGATACATCATGATGACATCATCTCATCACCTGGTCTTGTTCAAAGGAGACCATTATTATCTACGATGGAGATTTATCATGGGCCTTGTATCGATGGAAGACCTAGATTGTCCCTGAGACTTCCCTCTTCAGACTTCCTCCACCTCGACATCCACGGTCCTTTTGACCATGGGACTCCGACCGTGTTAACCATAACTGATCTAATGATCTAGGATCATCCACGAACACCCTTCGATAGATCAACAACCCTCGTTGAATTCATAGTGTATACTCCATGAGATTCATACTTAACACTGATGGAGATTGATATCTCTCCACCCCGCCAGATAAATGGTTGAGATATTGTCCCAATAAAGGGCCCATATATGTTCATAGTGCCAAATCATATCTGTTCATAGTGCCAAATCTACGACCTTGATCCTCCGAAGTGAATTAGAGCTCCTCCATTGGCTTAACAGTCTGAGTCTAGACTTAGTCATTTTCGTGAGGGTTTTCCTCGTGTTCTCTTGTAGGGTTTCTAGGTTATCGATATTTGCTTCACCTGGGTTCCAAAGAATTTCATTATCCTCACCCAAGGTACCTCAGTTTCATCATATCTAGGGTATTCTCATGCTGCCAAAACTTCAATACCACAACACATTGGTGCATACACTTATACTCATATATATATGTGTATATATATAGACAAATACGATCGTGCATACTCTTTCCCATGTTGCAAATCACAAAAACATCTTATAAATTCATATTTCCAGTTATTCTTGTAGATACAAATATTATCTATAGCTAAGACACGAGATTCTTATATATATATATATATATATTCATTTTATGCACATACATGGCATCTCCTGAAGTAAGAAGTCATACTTCAAGTTCATTATAGAAAATCATCAAATCCATTCATGCACTTTACTTAATACACATAATCAATACAAGGAACTTATCTAAAATTTTAGAGATATGATGGCCACTATTGTAGGGTGAACCACTCTCCACCCAACCTTGGGCAAGGCTGCGCTAAACTCTGTTAAAACCAACCACCCCTGATATAAGGTACAATGTCATGAGAGGATATCTATAAGATTTTTAGGAAGTCTCTTCAACTTCTCTTCTCTATAAGTCTCCAACTAATCTCGACCTATGCCCATCCATGTGCATTCTCCCCTTGTCTGTCCTTGCACCCTCCTTTTTATTTTCTTCTTTCCCAGGGTTTCATGGATCATTCCAGAAGTTTCCTAAAGGTATGTTTCCCATCCTTCCTTAACTTCCAAAGAAACTATTCCAACTACTATCTTGACTGATAATAAGTTTTTCAGGGTTGGGGATAGTTCAAGTCTGCACCAATTTTAATTAGACATGGTACATCCTGACAGATTCATTTAAATCAATAATTAGGTCTATCTTTCCCATTCCTCTCATGACACTTTTATCTATGAAGGCCATCCCTTGAGAAGTATCTCAAAATTTCTTTGTTATATTAAAATCAAATATATGCAATACAAAAATAAATCAAGGTCCATTGTTTTTCCTTAAGTACAGAACATATCTTCCTACAGTTTGTTATAATAGTTCTTTTATTAATAGACTAGGAGAAAAAGGGTGTTACATGTTAGATATAATAGGGAATAAATGCAAAGTAGTGGTAGTGAATAAATGCAAATAAGTGGTAGGTAATAAATACAGAGTATTATGTCCATTGTATGTAGTTTGGCTAGTTGGGAGGAATGTTTTTTTATCCTCCCCACCCAGGTTCAAATCCTTTTAAGTGAAATGTGATGCCCTTAATGGGCCTATAAGATACTCTTATTTTTTAGTATGCTTCTCCTATTGTTGAGAAATCAATATCTCTCCAATCCTATCCTCCCCATCTTCTCTCACAAATTTTGGGGAGGGGGGGGGGGGTTTGTGGATGTAGCCAATTATTGGTCTTCGTTGTCATGAATCACATGCAAAAAAAAAGCAAAGTAGTTGAAGGGAATAAATGTAAAGCAGTGGTAGGAAATAATTGTTGAGTAGTGGAAAGGAATATTTTGTTGGTGGTTTCCAACATGTAAAAATGGAAAACCATAAATGGTTTATGGTTTTATTATGCCTATTTATTTAGTGTTAGGGATGGAGGAAGTGTGTGTAGGTTTTGTCTTACTGTTATGCGGCTGAAATTTCTTTAGTGTTATGCTATTACTGAACACTCTTGTTGAGATCACAAAGACTCTATATTGTAACAATTTAGTTGTTGAATAATACATTGAGTGTGCTTTAGAGTGTGGGCTTTTTCTACCATAAGGGTTTTCCCTAGGAAATTGTGTTGTTGATGGTTTTTTGTTTCATTTGTTTGCAACTATTATTTTTATTTAATTTATGCACATTATTCTCTCATGGATTAGTTTGGGAAGCATATTTCGCACCTCTACTTCCTATCAGAGCTTTGAACTATCAAATGAACAAAATTCAATAATATAATAATTAGATATATTTGAGCATGTGAGAAACTGCCAAGTCAAAGAGAAATGAGTATTCTCCATGTTTTATCTGATTTCACCCACTAATGAAGAAGATGGGCCCAAGGTACACCAACCTCTAAGCCAAGCCCCTAGAATAAAGGTGTTGAATTCGATAGGGGAAGGATGGATTCAAGGAACGAAGGAATTCTTAAACACTAGAATGAGGTTGAAAGTACATGATGGATGAAAGAGAATAACACCAAAGGATAATGGGAAGACAAAGAGACGTGGACTCAAGACTTCTCTTGTTCAAAGCATAAAGGCAAGGATGACCTAGAAATGACTAAAATCATTTCACAAAGAATGGTTAATTACTTGGCAAAGAAGTTCAAAAGAATATTAGTAAACCAAGGGGACAACTAGAGGTCAAAAATTGACAACACTGGATGGGTAAAACTCACTAAGACAAGGGTAAATTATAACATAACTTAATATGAACTGACTAGACTCCATGAGACACAAAGAGAAAAGAGAATTATTCCTATTTGGTCTGAGTTCACCCACTAATAAGGAATATAGGCCCAAGGTACACCAAAATCTAGGCCAAACCCATAAAATACAAGTGTTGAAGTCGATAG
Organism: Picea engelmannii; assembly: GCA_009831015.1. NCBI lineage: Eukaryota > Viridiplantae > Streptophyta > Pinopsida > Pinales > Pinaceae > Picea > Picea engelmannii. The sequence goes on along the minus strand of ML839341.1, from coordinate 14,883 downwards.
GGGAAGTCCATATGGAGTCAAAGAACAAAGGAATCCTTAAACACCAACATGAGGTTGAAAGTACATGATGACTAATAAAGAGTGACACCAAGGGATAACGAGAAGCCAAAGATAGGTGGACTCAAGACTTCCCTTGTTCAAAGCATAAAGGAAAGGATGACCTAGCAACAACTAAAATAATTTAACAAGGAATGGTTAATAATTGACAAAAATCAATTCAAAGACATATTAGTAAACCAAAGGGACAACTAGAGGTCAAAACTTGAAAAAATAGATGGGTAAAAATCACAATGACAACGATAAATTATAAGAATACTTAATATGAATTGAATATATTCCATGGGACACAAGGGTGACTCATTGTAGATACTTTCAATAAGGATAAAAAATTGTGTAAGTAAATCGTCTGTCGAAGAAGCATAAAACCCTCCTGGCATTTTCAAAAGCGTGTGTTGAGGGGGTTGGATTCTCAATGCTCAACAATAGAGATTAAACCCAAGAATGAGGCCCAATTATACTCCTCCTTTTTTGGTATGGAATAATACTCCATGTCATTGGTTCGACAATCGTTCGATGGGATAAACATTTTTTGATTTAGTTCAACACCTTTTATTGTTTTACAATTTTATAACTATCTACTATAGAGAAAAGAAACTAAATAAAATGGTTCGAAGAAATATGTGATAAGGATAACCTTTAACGATGGTGAGTGGGTACTATATGGATTTAAAATCCTTGAAGCAATAATACTATGAGGAATTTATTACTTTTCAGGTATTACCAAAGAAAAGAGTAACTAGTTAACAAATTAAAAGGATAAATTATGAAACAAAACAACAAGAAATAGTTCTATGCTATCCCAATTAACATGAAATGAGATTAACTAATAAAGAAATAACTATTTACCAAAAGTATCTAGAAATTATTCAACTACACAAGATAACTTTAACATTAATGAAATTCTTACTAGATGTTAAGAACCAAATATCAAGATATCATAGAAAAACCTCAGAATAAGTACTCAACACCTTGAAAAAGAGAGAATTTAAGATAATAAGCCTCTTCGAGGGGGAAACCTTCTTAAACACCACATAAATGTACAAATACAATATGATTCCAAATGAAAATGTCTCCTTGGTATATATAGGATACTAGGAGGTACAATTACAACTAATGGACCCAAGTCGACATAAATAAAGTAACATTACTAATGTAATATGCCCCAATTAAGGGGTAATGTGCCACTATTTAGGGCTTAGAATTCCCCTCCCCTTCAGACAAGTGTTGTCTGCAACTCTTGAGTAATTATGGATGATTTTGTATAAAAGACTCATATTCCCAAGTGGAATCTTCAGCAGGTAGTTTCCTCCACTTAATGAGATACTCTGAAATGGATCTATTCCTCAGCTAGCGAATTCTTGTGTCAGTGATAGCTTCAGGATCCAATATGAGTTTTTCTTCCTCATCAAGTTCTGGAAATATAGTTTGAATTGGGATCTTGTCACCTATAACCTTCTTTAAGCACGAAACATGGAAAACTAGGTGTACTCATGAAGATGCAAGCAACTCCAATTTGTATGCCATAGTACCAATATTTTGAAACACCTTATAAGGACCATAATACTTTCGTGATAATTTATTATCCTTCTTGGCTTGCTTGAGGGACATCTCTTTGTATGGTTGTTGTCTTAAAAACACCCAATCCCCTACTTCAAAACTTCTTTCACTACGATGTTGATTTGCTTGTTGTTTCATGCGATTTTGTGCAATGGTCAGGTTGTCCTTTAAGATTTGGAGAAATTGTTGTTGATGATCAATGTGATATTCCATTGCTTGAAACTTAGATTTTTATTTTCGAGAAGAAGTGATGGAAGGAGGGTGGTATCCATAGAGTTCCATAAATGGTGTCATTTGTTTTGCAGTATTAAAGGAAGTGTTAAACCACCATTCTACCAAGGGTAACCATTTGAACCATTGTGTTTTTTTATCAGAGAAAAAGCAACGAAGGTAGCCTTCCATAAATTTGTTCACTATCTTGGTTTGTCCATCAGATTGAGGATGATAGGATGAGAAATGAGCCAATTGAGTACCCAAACAAGAAAATAATCCTGTCCAAAAATGTCTAGTGAAGATGGGATCTCTATCACTTACAATAATATTTGGGCTTCCATGTAGCTTTTGAACTGTCTTCATGAATGCAATGGAAACTGTATTGGATTTTAAGGTATGAGAGAGTTCACAAAAGTGTGTGTAGTTGGTGTTTCAGGATTAATCTATAAGTGCGGACACAAATTGATCTCCCTAGATCCACCTGGATCTAGAACAAAACAGGACAGAATAATACACTTTCCCTAGATCTAGCCTATTGAATGAACTAAGAGACAAGGATCATGGACATACCTTATGAATGCTTTCCTTGGGTCTCTGTTGTTCCAAGATTTTCTCCAATGCTCTTGTGCCATTCAGATCAAACAATACAAACCAATCGGAGTAAAGGCAGATCAATATATTCAATAGCTAATCTATACATATGATCAAGGAATTATGTAATAAAGTGACATCCTCTTTATGGGAAAGGGACATATTACTGTATTGAATTAATTGAAAGTGAAACTTACAACCTGAGCCTTGATGTTGTAGATCTCCTTTCGATGGCTCCTAGCTCTGACACACACACTTGCTCATGCATGAAGAAAATCAACCACT
>ML839340.1:68462-81902 GCA_009831015.1 Picea engelmannii | reverse complement strand
TGAGTTATGGGCATAATGTGTAAGTATGTGGTAAGTTGGTAAGTGTAATTCCATTTTTTATTATTATTGGAATTGATATAAATATAATAATATAATAAATAGGTGCACTTGGGGTTGATAACTTTCTAGGAGCACCATGGGGGTAACGAACCAATGAGTGGGAAGTAGGGTGGTCAAATAAATCATATTTTATTATTGGAAAGTGTCTATCCCCAAAGCCTTTATACCCTTTTGTATTATGTGCCTTGCGTTTTGTTTCCTAAGATTAAAGCAAAAACATGTGTCTCTCATGCAAGCTTGGTGTTCTTACAAGCTTTTGGGAAAGTAACATTCGGGGAAAATGATTCATTCATCTATGAAGTGTGTGTTGGAGTGTTGGTGTTGAAATTGCATGCTACCAAAATAGAATGTGTTTCCATAGTATGAAGCCATGAAACCATGTGAATACCGTGACTAAGTTCACGGGTAATTGTTGAGTAAAAGAGGAAAATAATTTACAACATTAGAGATTTCATGAACAACTTGTATTGGAGCACCGAAGGGAAGGGAAATAGCCTGAGGGACTAATTAGCAAAGAAGGGGATCCCATTCCTTATGATGTGCATGGATGAGAGGGAAGAGAGGCTACTAAAATAGGATCAATGTGTCAAATATGGGTTGTAATATTGAGAAAGTGGGTTGAGTGAGAGAAACCAGAGCCATAGCTAGTAAATTCTCCCTTGTTGTTTCAATGTCCCACACAGGGGTGGTACCTACATGAGCTGGTGCCTATGGTTGGGAGGAAAAATGATCCCATGGAGCTATTTCCCCAAGTGCAACTTGTAATAGATAAGTAATTTAGTCTTTGTTATTGTGTTGATGACTAATGCTTGCAGGTATTTTTGTAAATGGGGAATATGTTCTTAATTGGGGAACCAAAATGTCTATAAATTATTATTGGATCAAGAGTGCATTATGGAGTATTTGGATATCTTCATATGTATATTTAAATGTTGTTACAACCATCATTTGTAAACCAGAGGGCATAATTTTGTATATATTCTATAAATTAATTCCCAACCATGTCAAAGGAATGTAATGGATTTTGTGAGTATCATAGATCTAAGATGATACCATAATCATGGAGGACATATTATTATTATTATGTGATATGGTTGTTTATGTATGCTACTGTAATTTTGCATGTATCAAGTATGTATATTCCATGTATAATAAAAAAAACAAGTTATGTGTGTTAAATGGTTGAATGTGTACATGGGTATTAAATTAATCATGTATAGGTAATGTAATGTCCATTGTTATATATATATATATATATATATATATATATATATATATATATATATATATATAAAATCTATGTCATAATGTTGATTGCAACTTCATTAGGACACTAGGTGTGTTACAATTTGGTATCAGAGCAATTGAGTTGTTTTTGGAGCACCCCATCATCCCAACAATGGCATAGAGGGAAATAGGTATGTTACATCAAGTGCACTTCAATATAGGTAGAAAGAGCCTAACTTGTTGGTTGCATGATAGGAATAACATGAGGGAAAAACATTTGGCTTCGAATAGTCAATGAGAAGCAATAATAAGGTTTCATATTTAATGGTGTTTGCTTCAGCTATTGTGAACATTCCAACCATTGGTTTTTCCTCAAAACCATCCCATTTCCTCTCATATTTTCAACAGTGAGTGCCCAACTTACATTGGCACTTACTAACCACAAATTTGTGGGATTCCCTTGCCACTTGTAGGCTTAAACAACCATGGTTTTACATATGTTCCTTTATAAAAAAGAAGAGGGAAAATACTCATAAAATGGGAGAGGAATGTTGAATGGAGAGAATACCCTCCCCCTTTGCCCACAAATGGATGATAATGAAAGAAGAGACAAGGAGAAACATGTCTTGCATAATATCTACTTTCTTCCCAAGGATATGACAACCTGTACATGGTACACACACACATGAATCAAAATTGATGAGAAGTAATGTAAGGAAGGGTGAGAAAGAGAGGGTAGTACTTCCCAAAGGACAATGTCAAGGTCAAATCACATGTGCACCCCCTTTCCTCTTTTTATATTATGGTATCATGGTCCTTTTATTACTTCCTTAAACAACCTTTTTGGTGGAGATTATATTATTATATATTTCCTCTTTATACATGCTCTTGAATACCAACACAAGCACCCCATGGAACATAACAACCACACCATAATCCTCGCTCACTAATGGGACTCATATGCATTCACTAGTCAAGCTTTGGCCTTGACCTCTGCACTAGTGAGCGAATAAATCAACCCTCTGGAATATTTACAATGAATTTCACATTATTTACGACATGGGATCATTATAAATCAACCCTCATGGATTGACTTTCATCGCATACACCACATGATACAAATAATACTGGATTGAATGAATCATAATTTGGGGTCAAAACCAAGGTCTTACAACGTCTGAGTATGAACTATCTGAGTTTCATTGCCTCAACAAGTGGGGAAATTCGTGCTCAAAAAATGCATCCCCCATGGTATTAGATAAGTTAGAATAAGAGATAAGATTAATATATTTAGATGATGTGTTTATACATTATATGTGTTAACTTGATGTGATCATAGATTTAACTCGTGGGAACAAAGAAACATAACCAACAACATGAATACCATGTACATCACTTACACGAGAAGGAGGATTAACCAAGAAGGGAGTCACCAAAGGAAAAGTATCCAAGATTTGACTATGCACTACCTTGTGTGGAAAAATCCCAGAAACATAAATTTCACAGAAGAAAACATCCCTTTCATGAATTCCAAGAATATATTGAGCATAACCCAGTCATGTAGAATGATCCCTAACATGCACATCCAATCATCAAGAAGGGATAGTGAAAGTGCAATCTAGAACTTTGGAATATGCGAAATGAACCAAGCTCACATTGTCTCCATTGTGAGAACATTGCAAAGAAGGTCCATATAATGCACAATGAAACACACTACCACCCTTTCCAAAGGGTGCACGTGCTTCCCCTTGCACATTTTGACAAAAAAGACCATTTGGCCAATGAAGAGGAGCCACTTGGGACTAGTCCATATGCCCCAACATAGAATTCACTTGCTTGCTCCGACGATCCATACTAAGACTTCATAGGATCCACTTTTTCAAAGTTTTTGATGCTCCAATTCTTTGATGAAAAACCCCCAAGCCTAGTACCTCCCTTTCCATCATGGCATGCCACCTCCTCTATTGATTTGGGCAAACTAGTTACCCAATCTGATGACCCTCAAGTGGATCATTCGAATAATCCACTCGATCAAGATCCATGAAACAAAAAGCTTAAACCCTAGCTCATTCCCATCTCATTGATGTGTGTACACATACTCATTAATGCTTCATATTATTTTCACATTATTAAATTTTAAAAGAATGCTAATGTTACACATCCATATTGAGTTGTTATTCTTTTATTTTTATTTTTTTAATATTATATTGGGTCGACCTTTTCCACGTGTCACATCAACATTAGGTACAAATATTACACATCTCCTTCACATTGAGCTATAGAGTGCACCTCGCTTCTCTTGGTGAAACAAGAAAGAAAAACTAGACACGCATTAGAGTGCAAACTTGGCCTTTAATTTGACATAATAATGAAAAGGTCATGGCAAAATGTGGCACTCATATAAGTGGCATACCATCTAATCATTAGATCAATAATACAAGGTGGGTTGCAACTTGATGTATAAACTTACAAAATTAACTAACTAAAATTAAAATGTATTTGTAGCCTTAGACAAATTTCTCAGGGGATGGGTCTTGAGGATGCCATACATCGTGACAATTTATAAATAAAACTAAATTCATTATTTGAAACAAGGACAATTGAGAAGACATTTCCCACACCAACTCCGTCAATTGAAAAGTTGATCTTATAGTGTAAATCATATATTATTAAAATAGATTCATCTTAACTTCAAAGCTTTCAAGTGGGGAAAACCCATTGTCAAAATAGTTTTATGTTTTTTTTTTTTAATTATAATTATACTTTTTTTTCTTTATAAGACACCAAAATGTCCCATTTTAATTATGGTCGAGAACACAAGTTTCCTCTTTGAAGGTCACAATATGGAGGGAATAGGGTATGTACATTTCCATAAACTAAGAAATCAAAACACTTTGTGGGGGGATCCTTTGTCCCACAAATAAAAAGGTCACGTACATCAATTTGGTATTAAGTTATATCTATGACCTTAAAATTAAATTATCATTACACCAAATGTGTTTTTAAGGGAACGATTCCTCTATAAATTTATGTCCCCTGTCGAGAGCCTTTCTAAAGCCGTTATTTGTCCCCTTATATGCAAGTCACTATCTATCCCCCTTGTTTGCAGTGAACTATAAATCACCACTTGTCATGCATATTCAATGCTCTCATCCTCTATCCATCTATAACTTTTCAATCTGATATGATTATATTTTTGTGCCATATCCAATATGATCCAATGTTTGAACCACCTCCAAGATTTACAATGTGCCCAAAGATTGTAGCCCAAAGTCCCATCTAATGATGCTTCTATCGACACTACATAACAAAAGGGTCAGCCATCACAAGATCTATTAGCGACATTACTCATATGAAAAGACCTTATGCTACCAAAACTAGGCATCATCGCATGAGTCGAAGCTTGTGATGCTCCAAACAGATGGCACAATTGCTCCAACATATACACAAAGGAGCAGACATGCCTCTTGCAATCATGCACGCCTTTGTAGGGTTCTATGTGGTAATGCACATATACAATGAACATTCAAAGACTACATGGGAATATTTGCAAGAATCTTTGTTGCCACGTGCATCTCTGCACTTTGAACTCGTATATTCAGAATTCATCACATGAGTACACTTCTACGATGGGTCAAGAGCTCTCTTCGCTATTTTTGGAAGGCAAAAATTTGTGAAGAGAAGAAATGTTGTCCAAGTATTTGATCTCAACACTAGAGAACAAAAAGGTTGTCATTAGACTTACCATCATGTTTCCCCCTCAAGGGAAACTACTTCCAAACCACCCTCTTGAATATGATGATGTTGCTTGGATGAGCTCTCCTACTCATTTCTTCCATTTCAGGCATGTTCTTCCAGTTCTTCCATCAAATACATGATGACTCGTGAGTTATTTCAAATGACTCTACCATGGTACATCAACTCCTTTGAATTATGCCTTAGATGTTATTTGCACTCGTAGACAATAGTTCATGCATGTATTCCTCATATACTTGATGTGTTATGTTCTTGTGTGTGGGTTTCTTGCTTAGACATGGTGTGATGGTTTCTTACCTAGTCATGAAAGTAATAAGCATTGGGTTTGATCTAATAACACTTTTTAACAATAATTTTATTATTATTTTGTCTCATTGTACCATGGGGGGACGCAATTGTCCTTATATAAGTGTTGTCATGACTTGGATCAAATCATACTACTGGTGATCTAGTTGAGTTAGCATAATACATGTATACCCAACACTCTCCATGTTTTCCTTTTTACTTCCATCTCATTCATAAAAAAATATATTATCATTGTTTATGTTTGACTTATCATATGTCATCCAACAAGGTCTAAATGAACAAATTGAAGAACAATGTAAGCCTAAGTCAAATAAAGCCAAAAAAAAAGCTAGAGGTGAAGAGCATAAAAGTAAAAAAATGAAAAAATAATGAAGCTAGAGTTATGCCACCTTGTTAAAAAGGCCCAACACCAAATTCCTATGCTAAAAAAATGCATATCTAAAGAAAAGGACCAAGAAAAACCAAAGAAAACTACAAAAGGGGGTAATAAATAAAACATTGAGGTGGTAACTCTAAGCAAAGATCTCTCTTAAAGGTTTGTATGTACAAATAATGAAGATTCCTAGCTACAGAAAGATACCTTCTATGTCATTGCATCTAACTTTGAGGGTCAAAACATGAATATACCCTTCCCTTTCCATCAATGATTCATCATTTTTACATATCTCTAACCAAGTGACCTAGGAAATACCCTTGTCTTGGGAACTGACACATGTAATAAGGGTAAATTTGTCCTACCATGGTAAACTTAGGAAATATATAAAATTAACTTATGTTAAGATGTTGTTAGAAGATATTACTTAATGTGCATTACCTAATGACTTGTTTTGAGACTTGATTCATCATTATAGGTGGGTGCCCCACATTGGGATCCGTGCACTATGCCTCAATATTTGTGAAACTACCTTGGGATCCATGTACTTGCATTGGAATATGTGTACTTGTTTTCATCCATATCTACCTGCATTGGGATGTGTGTACCTATATTCAACCATATCTACCTACATTAGGATCTGTGTACTTATATTCAACCATAACTACATGCATTGGGATTTGTGCCATTTTCTTGGGATATGTGTCACTACATTGGAATATGTGTCACTACATTGGGATATGTGACAACACATTGGGTGATGACAGGGATGCCACATCATCACAAAGGTGTCCACACCAACATTTATACATTTGTTAGCATATGGAGCATGCATGGGCCACTTGGAGGTGTATTTACTTGACACATGTGTGAACACTTCTAATGGGTGCATTTTCTCTCTCCTAGACTCACATGTGTGGTTTATAGAACCTTTTGGAAGGGAACACCTCATTATCCACTCATTCTGACACATGTGCATGCATTTATTCCATGATTTTTGGGGTTAGTTAGGGGGCACCCTTGTCCTTGGGCCTCCTTTGAATCAACACATATTCTAGAATGGTTTTTAGCTCATTTTGAGGAGGGTGCACTTGCTTCTGCACTCTCATGGACCACACATATGGCAATTTGTTGCTCATTTTATGGAGGGAACCCCTACTTTTGAGGATTTTTTGTAACTACCCATGGTATTATCCTATGGTTTTCACTTGGGAACATGGTATTAGGCTCATGGTTTCATTTGAGCACATTGTATTATTTAAGCTCTTGGTATTCCTTGTATAGTTTTAGGGAGCACCTTATATATATAAGGAGGGCACCTCCCTCATTTCTCAAAGTTGGAAATAGATTGGAAGACTTATTTGCTTATCCTTTTGGTGTGAGATCTTGTCTATCTTCTCGATTAATAATGATATATGATAATCAAAGAAGGGTTTGATAATGCAAATATTCATTGAGGAAGGAGCTATTGCAAATCAAGTAATGCAAGTGAGGTATCATGTTATCTATTTCATTTCTTTGTAAATTTTTAGGCTAGCTAGATCTTTTGTATTGGGGGTGAATGTCTTAGGGTTTTAACTCCTTACCCTAGATTTATGTTTAAAAATTTGAGTTTGTGATACTTAGGTTAAATTCTTTTGGATTAACCTCACTATGACTCTTACAAGGTTCATATTTCTCAGTTTGATGCTCACCAAGCAATCTTCAAAGATGTTTGGGGACTTCAAACACCAAAGGTAAGAGGACAACTACTCAAGAGTAGTCTAGACTCTGTAGCCCTATAGCAACATTAGGTTTTGCTTTCTTTTCTAGCCATCTCATTTAAATTTCACCTTTAAATTTATGTTTTTTTAGCATCCTAGGGTTTTTAGAATCTAGGTTGAACTTCCAAGTGTCATTGAGACTAACACTTCAATATTTAACTATGAGATTGGATTTTATTTTGTAGGTCACTCCCTTAAAGTGGTTCAAATCTTATGTTGAATTGCATTTTTGGGTGTCTTAATATCTTATGTTGAATTGCATTTTTGGGTGTCTTAATATCTTAATGTGAATTCCATTGTTCTTATTTAATATCTTAATGTGAATCTAACCTTGTGATGTTTATAAAACCCATATTAATGCTTAACACACAAATCACTCTAAAGATTTCAAAATTCACTCTCATTCTAATTTGCAGGTTTAAATTTTCCGAGTAGAAAGGTTAGGTTTCAACATATTTATAACTCATCATTAATAGTTCCTTTCTTCTAATCATTCCAGAGCAGATGGATAAAGTTTCTTTTTTTTTGGGTTTACCTTCTCCGCTTCTTAAATTTTAAATGGTCAATGGATATCTAGAAATCATATGAATGTAATAATCACAAGTATTTACTATGATGGTAAGTTTTGCAAGCTAATAATAATAAATTTGAATTCACCACAAAGTTGAGTTGTATAGGAAAACCTTGCCAAAATAGTTCTAAAGATTCAATATATGTATTGTTCATTGTTCAGGATTTTATCAGTTGAGTACATAAGTAATGCACACATTTCTTGAGCATTTTTTGTTGCTTCATGTTACAATCCTCTACAAGAGTTAAAATGAGTCTAAGAACCCTTGAAAGACTGATCCAGGTGGGTATTGGTGGCCACCCACCTATTCCACTTGGACCCCCACCATTGCTTCTTTCAGTTTTTCAGTTTTCGCACAATTTACTATTTTTAGCAGTTTTTTCGGGTCCTAAACTTCTGAAGTCGTTTTGAGGCCTTAAACGACGTTTTTTGGGAAAACGGGGAGCAACATGGGTTATAAACCAATGTTCCTCACCCAAAAGTTGTAGTCCTCGGATAGATCTTTCTAACAAGGTATGGAACGTGTCAAATGGAGATTGTATGCCAAAGTTACATCCCCGGGAAGTTGATGTACCAACTTACCCAAATGGGGCCTACAATCTTGGCGTTTCATCTCCTAGGGTTAGGTCTTTGGATGTTTAGGGTTTTCCATTGTTTCTCAATAATAATAGGCCTTCGAGCCTCATTGTAACACAGTTCAGAGGCCAATAGCCGCCACATCTCTTCTCAGAGATAAGCTACCAGCGCCCTAGCTAGTTTACTTCCATTCTGTTTGTAAGCATATTTTAGTCATTTGTTATTAATGAAATGAAGTCTTATTTCCGCTGCATCTATGCGTTTATGTGTATTTCTGTATTTCATTGTGTTCCTACATAAATCTGGATTAGTGGTATCAGAGCGGTCTGCTCATTCTTGATCCTTCTTTGCATGTCCCCAACGAGGTCGGGGTATAAGGAATTGGGGCTCGACTTGGTTGAACCTTTGCAAGATCAGCCTTTCAAACCCCTACGACCACCCATGGGGGAAGAAAACAAAGATGAGGGAGCAGGAGATCCTATCAAATTGTTGCTCAAGGAGGCCCTCGAGAAACAAAGGAACGCGATGATGGACAACTTTGATGAGTACACAAGTAATGCACACATTTCTTGAGCATTTTTTGTTGCTTCATGTTACAATCCTCTACAAGAGTTAAAATGAGTCTAAGAACCCTTGAAAAATTGATCCAGGTGGATATTGGTGGCCACCCACCTATTCCACTTGGACCCCCACCATTGCTTCTTTCAGTTTTCGCACAATTTACTATTTTTAGCAGTTTTTTCGAGTCCTGAACTTCCGAAGCCGTTTTGAGGCCTTAAACAACGTTTTTTGGGAAAACGGGGAGCAACATGGCTCATGGATTGATGTTCCTCAACCAAAAGTTGTAGTCCTCGGATAGATCTTTCTAACAAGGTATGGAATGCGTCAAACAAAGATCGTATGCCAAAGTTACATCCCCGGGAAGTTGATGTACCAACTTACCCAAATGGGGCCCACAGTCTTGGCGTTTCATCTCCTAGGGTTAGGTCTTTGGATGTTTAGGGTTTTCCATTGTTTCTCAATAATAATAGGCCTTCGAGCCTCATTGTAACACAGTTCAGAGGCCAGTAGCCGCCACATCTCTTCTCAGAGATAAGCTATCAGCGCCCTAGCTAGTTTACTTCCATTCTGTCTATAAGCATATTTTAGTCATTTGTTATTAATGAAATGAAGTCTTATTTCCGCTGCATATCTGCGTTTATGTGTATTTCTGTATTTCATTGTGTTCCTACATAAATCTGGATCAATGGTATCAGAGTGGTCTGCTCATTCTCAATCCTTCTTTGCATGTCCCCAATGAGGTCGGGGTATAAGGAGTTGGGGCTCGACCTGGTTGAACCTTTGCAAGATAAGCCTTGCAAACCCCTACGACCGCCCATGGGGGAAGAAAACAAAGAAGAGGGAGCAGGAGATCCTATCAAAATGTTGCTCGAGGAGGCCCTCGGGAAACAAAAGAACGTGATGATGGACAACTTTGCCCAGATTCTTCAACAGATTCCCACTGGCGGCGCATCGACATCCAACAACCACTCTGGAGGCGCCACTCCTTTTAAGGTACAAGTAAACTTTGACATTCCCATATTTGAGGGCCAAATAGATGCATATGCCATAGATAGATGGTTGAATCTGTTAGAAGGATATTTCTCGGTTCATGACTTTTTCGACCGAGAAAAGATTATTTTCGCACTCCTCAAAGTCGCCCCCCATGTCAAGGACTGGTGGGAAACCTACTCGGAGCAACAGGGCGAGGGAGAACCCTCTCTGTTCTCGGCTGCACCCACTTGGAATTCTTTCCGAGACGCCATCAAGGAACAATATTATCTCGTGGGGAGCTATGAGGACAAATACATACAATGGACTACGCTGTGGCAGCAAAGGGACCAAGATGTGCATGAGATGATGAATCTGTTTCATACCCTACACACAAAGTTGGGTATCAAATATTCAAAGAAACATTTGGTGTTAAAGTACCGCAGTTGTCTGCACAGATACATTCAGGAGAAAATGGAGTTCCTCGACATCTCCTCACATGGTGTGGCATACCAATATGCTGCCAAGATTGAGCAGAAGTTCAAACAGAAGAAGCGAGACTTTGGGTCTACAAATCAGAAGCAAGGGAAAGGTACCCCCAAACTGCAGAATAAAGGACCAAGCCAAGGCAGGGCAGCCCAGGACAACTCGCCAAAGCCACAAGAAAACAACAACACCACGAAGCTAAAAAAGGACATGGGGAAGTGGTGTGAGTTCCATAAGAGCTCCACTCACAACACAAGTGAGTGTCGGGTCAAGCAGTCACTGGTAGCCGAGTTGAAGGCTTCTGAATCGGATGCATGCTCCGACTTTGAATCAGAACCTGACAAAGGGAATGATAGGGGGAAGCAAATTATCTATGCGGAGCCCAACGCCACTGTTGCCACCACGAAGATCCAGAAGGAGGAACCAGAAGATCCAGAGGAGGCAGAGCGTCTCTTCCATTCCAAGATGTGGGTAAAGGGTTCCCCGTTGCAGTTCATTGTCGACAGCGGGAGCCAGAAGAACCTCATCTCGGTAGAGGTCGTGAAGCGGTTGGGCTTGCCGACCACAACACACCCACAACCATACACCATCGGGTGGTTGCACCAAGGACGGGACCTCCACGTCAGTCAACAATGTCGCCTTCCCTACAGCATCAAGCCCTTCACGGATGAGGTATTATGTGACATTGATCCTCTTGATGTTTCTGATGTATTATTAGGCCAGCCGTACTTGTGGAAGTGACATGTTGTGTATGAGTCCAGGCCTCATGCTGTTATTATCACTTTGGGCAATAAGTTGTATAGGATACCAGAGATAGCACTGCCTACCACCATCTCTTTGGTTACTGTAAAACAATGCAGTAGGCTCATTTCCAAAACCATGAAATTTGTTTTCCTGATGATCCGCCCTCAGGGAAAGAGGAAGATTGTGGCCATGACCTCTAGACAGGGCCCCGCTGCACGAAAACAACAGATGGATAAGGTTGTGGAGGAGTACGAGGACATCTTCACCTCCTTCGTAGGGGTGCCTCTTCACTGTGAGTTCAAGCACCCCATCGATCTGACCCCAGGTGCGTCACTGCCCAATGGACCCATCTATCGACGCTCTGTTATGGAGAATGACAAAATCAAGAGGCAGATTCAGGAGCTGTTGTAGAAAGGTCACATCCAGCCGAGTTCATCACCCTGTGGAAGCCCGATTGTGTTGGTACAGAAGAAGGATGGGACTTGGAGACTCTACATTGACTATCGGGCATTGAACAAGATCACTGTCCGGAATAGGTACCCGATCCCACAGATTGATGACCTTCTGGACCAACTCAAGGGGGTGAAATATTTCAGCAAGATCAACTTGAAGTCTGGGTATCACTAGGTACCAATCGAACCCTCTAATGTGTGGAAGACTGCATTCAAATCCAAGGAGGGCCTTTTCGAATGGTTGGTCATGCCTTTCGGGTTGACGAATTCCCCTGCAACCTTCATGAGGCTAATGGACGACATCCTGCGGCCATTCACCAACTCATTTGTAGTGGTGTACTTGGATGACATCCTGATCTTCAGCCAAACTTGGGAAGAGCACCTCCACCACATCTGATAGGTCCTCCAAACACTGCGGCAACACAAGTTATGTGCCAATTTGGAGAAATGCACTTTTGGCATGACCCAGGTTCAGTATCTGGGATACATTATTGATGAGTGGAGGGTGCATGTGGATCCAACAAAGATCCAAGTCATCCGGTATTGGCCAGCCCCAACCACCCTAACAGAGCTCCGCAGCTTTTTAGGTCTTGCCAATTTCTACCACAGGTTTGTGTTGGGATTCTCTCATATCATTTGGCCCTTGAGTCAAGTCACCTAGGGAGGAGCTAAAGCAAAATTCTTTTGGTCTGAATCTCAACAGAAGGCGTTCGGGGATTTGAAGCATCGCCTCTGCTCTGCACCAATGCTCACATTACCAGACTTGCAACAACCATTTGAGATCAAGATAGATGCATTTGACTATGCAATTGGGGCAGTCCTTACTCAACATGGGCATCCAGTGGCATATCACAATGAGACACTTTTTGACACAGTCCGGAAGTATCCCACTTATGAGAAAGAAATGTATTCCATTGTGCAGTCTTGTCGGCAATGGAAGCATTACATTTTGGGAAAGGAAACGGTCATCCACACAAACCACCAACCCCTGCAGTTCATATAGACACAAGGGAAGTTTCAAAATGATCGCCATCAGAAGTGGTCCACATACCTGCAACAGTTTCATTTGAACATTAAGTACAAAAAAGGCAGCACCAATAATGTTGTAGACTGCCTCAGTTGGCCACCCATCGTGGCGCTAACCACTATGCTCAACTCTTGTGGGCATGAGACTTTCGATTGGCCGCTTCTCTACACAAGTGATCCGGAATTTGGCCACACATACAATACACTCTTGGAGGGTAAGCAAGTTCCCAATTTTCACCTCCAGGATGCCCTGCTTTGTCACCTGGGACACCTTTGTGTTCCTTCAAGCGAGCGTGCCAAGATGATTTGGGAGGCGCATTACAGTCGGGTCGCTGGGCATTTCGGGGTCGAGAAAACCGTGGCAGTACTGCAAAAGTATTTCTATTGGCCGAACCTTCGACAAGATGTCGGGAAGTACATCAAGTCTTGCACTGCTTGCGTCATTGCCAAACTGACCATCAAGAAGCAAGGCCTCTATACTCCGCTTCCTACCCCCAGTCGACCTTGGGAATCCATCTCTATGGATTACATGTCGGGCCTTCCTTCTACTAAGCATGGCAATGACTGTGT
>ML839340.1:49132-68006 GCA_009831015.1 Picea engelmannii | reverse complement strand
AACTCTTCTTTGAACGAGTGTGGGTACACTTTGGGATCCCACAGTCTATCATCTCAGATTAGGACAGTAGGTTCCTCAGTACATTTTGGTCCAGCCTCTGGTCGATGTTGGACACCAAGCTCACCAAGTCCACAGCTTTCCATTCACAAACTGATGGCCAGACAGAGGTCGTCAACTGGATGATCGTACACATTCTGCACATGTACAATTCAAAGCATCCACACACATGGGATGAGAGCCTCCCCCATGTACAACACAACTACAACCGGGCTCTCCATAGCTCAACCAGCCACAACCCCTTTCAAGTGGGCTTGGGATTCCAGCCACTATGTCCCATTGACATAGCCATGCCATTTGTGGCTAGTCAGGAAGATTCAACTCATGTCCAGTCTGAGGCTGACAAGGCAAACAACTTCATTGAGCACATTCAACACATCTGCCAACAGGTTCATGACATCTTGGATAGAGCCAATGCTAAGTACAAGCAGTGACATGATCAACATCGGGTGCCACACAACTTCTAGGTGGGCAACAAAGTGTGGCTGCATTTGCAAAAGGAGTGCCTCACTGGACCCCACCGCAAGCTTCGTCCGCTCCGATATGGGCCATACACCCTCACCAAGGGTGTAGGGAAAAATACCTTTGAGCTCAACATTCCACCATTCCTTGGTCTGCACCCAGTGTTCAATGTGGACCGCCTTCGGCCCTACTTTACACCTCTACTAGACACATCTGACATGGCAGAACAACTCACACCAACATAGTTAAATCCAGACTGCATGGAATAAGCCAGAACTGATCAGGTCATGGATACACAGATCAAGCACACCCGAAAACAAAGGATACTGCTATATCGAGTTGTCAAAGCAGGCCAACTCCTTCGCCAAGGCAAGTGGCTCACGAGGGACCAAGTTCAGTAGAAGTTTCCTCATCTCATGGAGGAACTCAACGCAATGGGGACCATTGCTTCCTAAGGGGGGAGGAATGATCCAGGTGGATATTCGTGGCCACCCACCTATTCCACTTGGAACACCACCATTGCTTCTTTCAGTTTTTCAGTTTCTACACAGTTTACTATTTTTAGCAGTTTTTTCGGGTCCTGAACTTCTGGAGCCGTTTTGAGGCCTTAAACGACGTTTTTTGGGAAAACAGGGAGCAACATGGAACATGGATCAATGTTGCTCTCCCAAAAGTTGTAGTCCTTGGATAGATCTTTCTAACGAGGTATGGAACGCATCAAATGAAGATCGTATGCCAAAGTTACGTCTCTGGGAAGTTGATGTACCAACTTACCCAAACGGGGCCCACAGTCTTGGTGTTTTATCTCCTAGGGTTAGGTCTTTGGATGTTTAGGGTTTTCCATTGTTTCTCAATAATAATAGGCCTTCGAGCCTCATTGTAACACAGTTCAAAGGCCAATAGCCGCCACATATCTTCTCAGAGATAAGCTACCAGCGCCCTAGCTAGTTTATTTACATTCTGTCTGTAAGCATTGTTGTAGGAAAATCTCCCTGCGGACAGGTAGATTGCCTCAAAGAGCTAGACTCTTAACTCTAAGACAGAAAGTGCTTAACGTGGACACTGACTTCCTTTCAAATCTATACAAACTAATGCATGAGGAGGAAGGAGAACAAAAATACATTTTTATCGACGTTTGTCCCTGCACGCTCCGAGTTGAGCTCCAATCTTTCGCTCCTCGATGAGCTTTGTAGACAAAACAACAGTACAACCACTTCCTACTCTATTGATATTAGCTTGAAAATAGATCCATCTATCAACGATAAGCTCATGTAAGATCAGACACAAACTAGAAAGAAACAGGCCAAGCATGTCATATTAATGAGAACAATGACAGTAGTAACTTACAATCGTAGATGCGAATGCGACAGCTTCGTCAAGTCCCCTTTGTCTAACCCTTGCTCAAAAGATCCACGATCTGAATGATAGCAGCTTCCCTGATAATTCTCCTCTAGTTCACTGTGTGTTTCCTATGAAATCATAGGTTTCATGCTAGCAATTCTTCCCCCTTTCCACCATCATAGAGCCTGCTTATATAGGTTAAGAGAGGTTTAACCTCTTGAGGTATCTTTAGGGTAGGTTGAGGAATTCCCTCCTTAGATCAAGGATCTTCTGATTGAACCAAGAATTCGAATGCAAGTGCTTTCCAAACTTGAAATATCCTCCCCTTATTCTCCTCAACGGGCCAACCACTGCCCAGATTAGACAGCGCTCCCTCAAAAGGGGCATCAGGGCATTATAGCGCTCCCTAGGAGGCTCAAGGGGAGCGTCAGCGCTCCAAAGATGGGTAGCGCTCCTTCAGAGGGGCAGTTTGGTGTTATAATGCTCCCTAAGACCTTATAGGGGAGCACCAACGCTCCTTAGGCTGATGTAGAGGTGCGCTCTCCTTCAAAACCCTAGTTTAAGAGCTCCTTTCAGGTGGCAAGAGATTCTTGACTTCAGTTAATCATTCTCCTTCCTACAAATCAAGTGTATGAGGTATTTTGAGTGTCTCCTTAGTGTCGTTATCATGGCAATATGCTTTGTTTGACATTTGCGACACTTGTGAATAACATGCGACACTTGCTATAGTTGTAAGGAACATGCGACACTTGTGACACTTATCAAAGCGAGCAATATTGAGGTGTAACAGATTTCCCCCCAAAGTATGAAGTTAGAAGATGCGAATCGATAACTAAAATGCTTTGTAGATTTTCAAGCAAGGGTATAGACTTGGAGAACCTGACGGAAGTTCCACACAAACATCCAACAAATATCATGACATGTTTCAAAACCCAAGGCAGGCATACCTATGCTTGGGTGATCAAGACTTGCAAGATATGGCCACCACAAAATACACTACGGATCCATAATTGTATTGATAAAAAGGTATAGCCACCGAGGATACAATGTGGATCTATAATCTGATGACCTGGACTGATCGTAGCCACGAAGAATACACAGTGGATCTACGAGATGACAAGACATAGCCATGACCAATACAAAGTGGATCTATGTAAAAATGTATGTATCATTTGTCCAAGAAAAATTCCTTCGCAACCTGGGCAAAACATATATCAAAGTGATCACTCAACCCAGGGTCTTCTTACCGATCCCAATGTGGTACGATTCTAACCATGTGAATAGATGTCCTAATGTCGAACATGGCAGAAACCACTTGATTACCAGTCAATGGTGTGAACCGTTAACAAGTGTGAGGGAGATCACCATTAATGTCAATGATTCCCAAGGTACCCTAGTACATTCCAACGAATGTGAATGGATGAGCTAGAGTCGAACATCCGTGGAATCATTCGATCAGAGGTCAATGATGTAAACCTACTGTCGAATGTGAGGAGGCCTGCCATTGAGGCATGCAGGTCCCAAAGTACTAACTGGTTTCTAAGCCTAATTCTTGGATAATGTGCTAAGGTCAACAGGAATAAGCTCGTCGAAGGAGGGCCTTGATGCATCCCCCATCAACGACACGAAATGGACATAGAGATGTAATTGGTAGATCAAATGAACATGGACTGACACGGGTTTTGAGGCAAGATATTTGGGATGGATGACTCTAGAGGCGGATACTTCCCTTGAACACTGAGGCACAACAACAAAACATGACATGGACCAAAACTTGATAATGCAGTGGATGTTGTGACTTACGTCAAGTGGCCCAAAGGAGTGAAATAAACTCAAAGGATTGGCTCAGTGCAGAGGTTCGGCGAATTATAATGCGTGCAAATGACAAAGTGTCGTGTTCAAGGGTGACTCTAAGAATTACTTGGTAATGCCTTCAAGAGACTGCTTGGCTTACTTCTTTCAAATTTTTCCCCCATCCAGATAGACGAGTACCTCTTTTTGATTTAATGAGCTCGAGGAGGATAACACATGCTCGATATAACTCACCTTCAGTAAGTTCCTCTTCCTTTGTTTAACGAACTGGAAGAAGTAAGGGTTCGATCCCGTATGGGCCTGTCGATGTGTGTTTTAGCGAGTCCAAAGACAGAAAACTCGAAGGTTTTTCAAGATTATAGAGTTTGGAAAAACACTTAAAAGAGAACTCTCTCAGTTCCTTTTTCGTACAGTAGTCTAACGAGACCGAAAAAAAGATAAACTATCGCTCGAAAGACGCCCTTTCGAACCTTTTAACGAGTGTGAAAGGAAGCAAGGTCACTCGACAATCTTTTCATATTTAGAGAATTTGAAAAGAGTTTAAAGATGACTCCAAGGGGGTTCCTTTTTCGTGTGTCCACGCGGGTCCGAAAAAGAGATAAAAGTCTACCCGGTGTGTTCTCATGTTTTCGAGCTTGAGAATGAACCAAGACTATGCTCATGAGTGCAACAAGGTAAATAATCGATCAGAATTGCTAGGAAACCTGTGACGTCAAAACTGCAATCCAGAAGTTTAGTGAAGCC
Organism: Picea engelmannii; assembly: GCA_009831015.1. Classification (NCBI taxonomy): domain Eukaryota; kingdom Viridiplantae; phylum Streptophyta; class Pinopsida; order Pinales; family Pinaceae; genus Picea; species Picea engelmannii. Next base: position 63,590 of record ML839340.1, on the reverse strand, counting down.
ATTATATTGTTAGAGAAACTCACAAATAACTATACCTCATAAAAAATGGAAATCTATAAATAGTAATACAATTAAAATTCCATTTACCATTTCATTTTGCATAAGGATTTGTAGCAGTGGAGATTCTCACTTTGGAGGTGGATCTTGTTTCGCTTGATACCGGAGCTACGGTTGACCGTTTCTCTCACCGTTTGGACCAGGTAGATCTTCATCTCCCCTTCTTTCAATCACATGGTTTAATATTCATTTTCATAGCATCATTTAATTTAAAAAATGAAGCCCTAAATCGCCCCAAAAAGATCAAATCGACCTCTTTTAAAAATGATGGGAGTAAGACATTCTTTGTGCAAAAACGTTTTAGGAAGTGATAGCCATCATGCCAACGCCTTAATACCTAAGTGGATGGGTCGTTTTTGTCAAAGAACCCATGAGAAATTCTCACATATGCCCACGCAGCCATAATGGGAATCGTTTTCATTTAAAAACATTTTATTGTTGTGTGATGGTTGTTAAATGGCAAAGAGAGGGCGTGATGATTAAAAAAAAAGGACGTGGTCTTTTTAAACAATGTGGGCATTAGATTTCATGTTTTTAAATTTTTTTAAGAAATTGCTGAAAATTGCCGAAAGAGTGAAATAATGAAATTCTTTGCTTTTTGTTTTGTAGGTGATTTCGGGGACCATGATCGAGTGGAAAGAACGAGAGCATGAGATGGATGACTTGGTTGCCTTACAGAGTCCTCGCACGCGGGCCGCATTGAGAGCTAGTGGCTTATTGAAATTCTTCAAATTGCAAAAAATGAAGAAGGAGATTTTGTTGCTTGAGCACATGATCGGCTTATGGGATGTCGTGGAGCAAGGATTCCGGATTGGAACACAGCTTCTAACCATAGAGTTGGAAGACGTATATTTCTTGACTGGCCTCTCCAAAAGAGGAGTTCCTATATCTTTTTTCGGGCAGAAGGTGCTACCTGAGCAAGTGGGCATGTATCTGGCACGTCACTGTGTTCCAAGAGCAAGACTGGTAGGGGGTAGAATCCCTATCAAGGATATTCGAGAGTTACCCCTCCGATCCATTTTGTTTGCCATCACGAGCGTGACGGGAAGTACTAACGCACATCTGGCATCGAGATAACAGGTGGCTTATGGCGTACAGTGTTTGGAGCCAACACTGTTTAACTTGAGTGCAGGGTTCCTTCGGAATGTGAAGGAACAGGTTTCGCAGTGTAGGATGGGACAGAAACAGTTCGGATACGGCTCTTTTCTGGTCTCATTTTTCTAAGAGCGCATCCCCCAGATGCAGCCTCAAATAGCACTGGCAGTGCGACCAGTGGACGAACCACGGATGGAGAGGTGGACTAGTCTGTCTCCAAGGCTAGTAGCGGAGTCAGAGTTCCGTTTCACTGGCGACTTCTTCGTTTGGTTGAGACGGCAGTATTTCTGGATAGAAGACTTCCCGTATGCTGAGGTGGATTTCCGCGGAAGCATGGATTTGATTCTAACCGCGGGGGAAGATTGGGATGCGTCAGGTAAGAGACTGAGCAACACCTTGTCTAGTTTTTGTTTTTTTAAGTTTTTTAATGTATATATATATATATATTTTTTGGGTATTTAGAAGAGTTTTTAAAAGATGTATTGTTTTCAACATGCAGACAAGGGAGCAGTGCGCCCGGCTGATATACTGATACCAGGACGTCGTGGGGGTGCTCCGGTTGCAGCAGATCTAGGAGTACCAGTGATAGGTCTCTGGGAGGTTGAAAGAAACCTCAAAGGCCTCACGATGGGCATTCCGCCTCTACGGAGGGGAGAAGTGCCTTTACATCTACAGAGGCACACTGTGAGAGTGCCAGAGAATGTCAATTCTCTACTGAGACGCGTAGTGCGTGCAGTGATATGTTACTCTCAGCACAATGTAGTGCAGGGAGATTAGAGTCTCTCTGGTGATTGTATTTTTCTATGCCTTGTCAGGTGATGTTGTATGGGTGTAAAGACCCAACATTTTGCTCTTCTAAATACTTTTTTGATGTAATCAAAACATTTTTAGTCACGCTATGTATATATATAGTTCCGAGTTTTTACAGTACCAAATGATTTATACATGATGATGTCTGTGATGTGTTTTAATTTCATGTGATGTACAATTTCGCTTTCCTTAAATCTTATATATGGGCAAGATACCGATCCATGATGTAATTGGCTAACGAATCTGAAACACTATTGAGTTCTCTTGGAATGTGTCTATATTCAATGTAATCAAACATTCGTTCAAGACGACAAACTTGTAGGTGGAGACGTAGCAGGATAGGATTACGGATAGCATAGATTCAATTGAGTTGATAGACCACGAGTTGGGAGTCTAAGTAAACAATGATATGAGAGATACCTAGGGAGGAGGCTTGGGTCAAAAGTCCAATGACGGCATGATATTCTGCCATGTTATTAGTCGCTGGTCCTAAGCAAATACCTCCTGAACTCACCACCTTGGCAAATTGGTAAATGAACCATGCTGCCGAAGCAATGTTCCGGGTATGTTGACTAGCGCCATCCGCAAACCCGAAAAAGATAGGAAAGGAAGATGTCATCTGCGCATGAAAACACAAGGCACAGTTATGAGTGGCAAAGGTAAAGACTCGAGCACGCAAAAGAAACAGACACACCAAACTAAAATACAATAATGTACAAAGTACACATGCCAGGTGATCTAGACATAGTACTTTTTAAGGTAAAGCCCGTTCCGGGGCTCTCCTAGGGAAATTTCATTATAATCGACTAACTCGTAGGCGCCTCTGTGTAGAACACGTTTCACAATGTAAGGGCCATGCCACAGAGGTTCTAACTTACCTGTCCCTAATTTGTCATGAGCCTGGTCATAGACGAGGACTAAGTCTCCTTCTGCAAAAGTCCGAGGATGGACGGATTTGTCGTATTGATTTTTAATCCGTTTCTGATGTGCCTCATTAACGAGAGCGACATCACGACGTGTTTCGTCCAGTTTGGATAGATATAAGAAACGTTCTTCTTCGGCAGAAGTATGGGGTAGGAGTTCTACTTTAAGTTTGAGAGATGGAATCTCACACTCGATTGGTGAAACGACTTCGATGCCATACACCAACTGGAAAGGAGTAAATCCAGTTGCAGTTTTCACGAAAGTATGGTAAGCCCAGAGAGCGGAAAAGAGTTGTAGATGCCACGATGTCTTGTTTGCCCCTACCATGCATTGAATCATGGTTTTTAGGACTTTGTTGATGGCCTCAACTTGTGTGTTGGCCTGAGGATAGTAAGGGGATGAGTTTTCATGGCGAAAACCCAATTTGACATGCAATTCACTCATCATCTGGTTCTTAAAGTGTGCACCGTGATCGGTGACGATGACGCGTGGTACACCAAAACAATTTATGATATGGTTAAAGAGAAACAGAGCTGCGGTACGACCATCGTTCAGAAAGGTAGGCATAGCCTCAGCCCATTTTGTAAAGTAGTCGACGGCGATGATTATATAACTGTGCCCCCCGGCTGAGGTAGGCTTACATTGCATGAAATCGATACCCCACTTGGCAAAAGGGCCGATGGCGATAATGGGGTGCAGCGTAGTAAGGTGGGTTCGTGCCTTGTTGTTAAAGACTTGGCAGGGTGGGCATTTTTTGACTGCCTCAATACAATCTTTGAAAATCGAGGGCCAAAAGTAGCCAGCACGTAGGATTTTTTGGGTTGTGGCCGTCCCAGAAAGGTGACCGCCACAGGTGCCAAGGTGACAATCATTCAGAACGCGTTCAGCCTCCTCATGAATCAGACATTGTCGAAGGATAGTGTCCATACCACGGCGATACAAGGTGTCGCCGACGATAAGATAACGACGAGAATGGTGGCGAATACATCGACGCTCTTCACGGGAAGTGTTAGGTTGAAAGCGTTGGGTTTGGAGGTAAAGGAGGATGTATCTGTACCAAGGATCAGAGGTGCTGATGAGGAAAAGAGTTTCATCGGGGAGAGAATCTCTAGGTTCGATGTCTTCATCAACACAAGGGAGAGCACAGATAAGCTCCGCAAACACCAGGGACTTTTCGGCTTTGGACTTTGTAAATTCAAGATCGAATTCCTGAAGGATGACGATCCATTTAGAGTATTTGCCCCCAAGCACTTGACGTGTAAGGACGTGGTACATGGGGTTTGAGTCTGCAATCACCGTGGTGGTGCGTAGTAAGATGTAATGGCGGAATCTCTGGACAGCAATGACGGCTGCCAGAGCCAGTTTCTCTACATGTGAATATCGGAGTTCGGGTCCAGATAGACTCTTGCTCAGGTAATAAATCACATGTTCTTCACCGTTGGGGTCCTCCTGAACTAACACCATTGCAATAGTGGAAGTGGAGGCGGCTAAGTAAAGGATGTAGTCCTTTGTATACTTCGGAGGGTGCAACAAAGGTGCGTGGGTCAAGGTGTGCTTGAGAGCATCGAATGACTGTTGAGCGATGTCATCCCAGATGAAAGGGGTGTTTTTCTACATCAACCGCATGAATCCTTTAGTTATCTCAACGTAATTGCAAATGAAATGGCGAAGGAAGTTTGCTTTGCCTTGCAAACTTTGGAGTTGGGTTAAATTGGTAGGTGGGGGTAAGGCTAGAATGGCCTTAATCTTTAAGGGATCCACCCTAATCCCATCTTTAGAGACAATGAAACCGAGGAGTCGACCGGATTCGACAGCAAAAATACACTTATGTGGGTTCAAGCGAATACGGTAGAACCGACATCGAAGAAAAATAGCCCGTAAGTGATCAACGTGATCGGATCGATTGGATGAGTGGGCAGGTAAGTCGTCGAGGTAAGGTTCTGCGATATGCTTAATATCGTGGAAAGCGTACGACATGGCCCGCTGGAAAGTAGCACCAGCATTTTTGAGACCAAAAGGTAGCTTTTGATAGGCGAAAGTTCCCCATGGGCAGATAAAGGTTGTCTTATGTTGATCAGCATATAAGATTTCAATCTGGTTATACTCAGAGAAGCCATCCATGAAAGAGAAGATTACGCTCCCAACGCAATTATCAATGATTTGGTCGATGAAGGGCGTAGGGTAGTTGTCCTTGGGACAAGCTTTGTTGAGATCTCGATAATCAACACAAACATGGATGGTTCCTTGTTTTTTGGCAATCGGAACAAGGTTGGAGACCCATTCTGTCAAAGGGACAGGATAGATAAAGCCAGATTTTAGAAGTTTCTCAACTTCTGCCTTTATAGCTGCGATTTTCTTGGGATGAACCGGGCGGAGTTTTTGTCGAACAAGTTTCGCGCCAGGGTAAGTCTTGATTTCGTGCACGATGATCGAAGGGTCGATCCCTGGCATTTCCTCGTAGCTCCAAGCAAAGACATCATGGAATTCTTTAAACAAAGCGGTGTAAGAGACCACTTCTTCGGGTGTGCAATTAGCACCAAGGTTAATGTTTTCCACGACACCTTCTTTGATCGAAATATCAATAACGATCATGGTAGAGATGTTACCCATATTCCCCTTAGAGAGAGTATCTTGTGTGAGGATAGGAGATTATGCAGCATCGGTAACATCGGGAGGGAAGACATAGTGTATGTCTTGGTGGATTTCTTCCAAAGGCGGAAGAAAAGAGGATCGATGATGGTTATCATCCCAAGGTAGATCGTCAATACTAAGCATTTCCATAATAGATTCGTCACAAGGGAAAATTTGGGAAATGTAATCGATTGCAGACGATAGGGAATCCAACCGTGAGGGCATCGAGTAGGCATCAGGTGCCAATGAATGTGGGTTGTTCGGAGAGGGAGAGGCAGATTGAATAGCTACATATGCCGCCTTGGCTGGGCTAAGTGGCATAGTGTCACCTAGCACATCGAATTCCATAAAACTAGGTACAACCCAAGGATCAGATGATTCCAAGGATTGATAAGGCATAGTCGAGATCATATTGATGGTGACAATATGATGCGCGGTGGGTGGAAGTGGTGTAGGGAAGGTACCCATGAGGCTAGAATCTTTCAATAAGCCAACACCAATGCTTTCATACGTAACTAGGTGGTCTCCCAGAAAAGGAATGTTGTTGGTGACACGGGTGCGAGCGTCGAGTGTGCAGAAATCGAGTTGATCGATAGTGACAATTTTGCCTTGATGGGGGAATTGTACACATCGAAACACCGACGAGGCGACGACAGTCATAGCGTAGAACCAACTTCTTCCAAGTAGTAGGTTGTAATCGAGGGGGGCATCGACCACCTCGACATCAACGGTAACAGTTTCGCCGCCCAACTGAACGACTAAGGATTGTAAAAGTTTGTGTGGATGAAAACCTCGCCCATCGAAAGCACGTAACATCGTAGGGGATTTGTTAAGGGCATGTGATTTTAAGCCTTTCCAACAAGCTAAAGACATGACACAAGTAGAGGCTTCCTCATCCAAGATAGTTCGGTGGATTTATTGATTGTGAACAACAACATTGATCTGGAAAGCTAGTTGGTGAGAGAGTCGGGGTTAATGATCATCCAGATTAAACATGAGTTTATTTGATGACTCAGGATCGAAAGCGCCGATAGCAGCTAAGAGCGTTCTACATTGGCTGGGACAGTGTTATAGAACTTCCAAGGCGGACATAGCACACAGTGCTTGAGCCAAATCTTCAACAATGTTATAGTTCTGGGCAGCCCGTGAATTAGGATTGAAGGTAGATTTCCGGATAGTGCTCTTAGGAGGGCGTAAAATGGAGTCAAACGAAGGTTTCTCAATCTGAAGTGGCCCGGATGGAGGGCTAGCAAATGGAGGACTAACGAAAGATGGTAATGGGTCGGGTACGGAACCATTAGTAGTCTTCGGCTTATCAGGTTTAACTGGCATGTCATATGTTGCAGTGCGAGTGGTTAGATTAATCCCGTTGAACATGTAAATGTGGGCACTTGTCGAGGCCTCATCATGGGATTGGTTGGAACTGTCCCCTACAGTGGCGGTTTGAGCAACCAAAGATTGCTGCTGTGGAAAAGGCTGAGTAAGCACAGCGGGTTGTGAATTTCCCTTGAAAAGCTTGGCCACTTCATCGCGATGTGGACAGTCTCGAGTGTAGTGATCGTCACCACAAATGAGACATGGGAATTTCGGTTTTCGTTGTGGTTGTTTTCCGGCCGCAGGGGTTTACGGTTGATTTTTTGGTTGTTCGTTGTTATTGTTTTTCTTTGATTTATTTCTCGCTTTCTTCTTGCCCCCAAGTTGTTGTGAAGGGGTAGATTGGACCGCATTTACCTCAGAGACATGAGTTTGAGGGGGGATAGAAGAGGGTGCAGTCAGACTGGGAGCAACAGTCGAAGCAGGCTGCTGAGTTGTTCCAGTTGACTGGGAAGTAGATTGGGTTTTGACGGAGCCAATAACTCCATCCGCGTGCGAGGCAGACGATGGTTTGGATGGATCATTAGTGGCACGGGTAGCATTTGGTATCAACTCATACAAAGTACCAGACTGCGAATAAACCAAGTCTAAGTACTGAGCCCGAGCAATAGCTTCTTTCTCGGTAACTACACCACCCATTGCAACATCGTGAGCGATTTGGGGTAACAATGATTTAGTGAACCATTCCGCTAATAATTGGTCAGGAATGACCGCTTTGATTAGCCTTCGTCGTCGTCTCCATTCATGAATATGATCGGAGATATGTACGGAAGTTGTCTGACGAAGGGAGGTCAATAGTTCAGTACCCGTCTCATATCGAATGGGTAGTTGGAAGTGTGTGAGGAAGGACATGGCGAGGGAGTTGAAATCGTGAAAAGAGGCACATGGTAGTTCAATATACCATTTTGTTGCGGAACCCGTAAGTGTTCATTAAAAAATACGCAAACGTATAGAATCGTCCATGAGGGAGTTGGATGAACACCACAAATGGAAAGTCATCACGTGGTTGTTTGGGTCTTCTCCGGACTTTCCGTCGAATTTTGGGATATTAGAAGGAAGTTTAGCTGGAATAGCTAGCCAAACCAGAGAATGAAAAATAGGATCATTGGTTGACCGAGACAAGTCTGGATGGTCCAGGGTTGCTAGAAAAGGTAGTTGTCGGTTAACCTGTGGGTAATACTGGTGTGGCATGGGGACACCAGCAGGGCCATACACTGGGTTATGCGGATAATTGTAACTAGTGGGTCCTCTTGTATAATGTTGGTGTTGACCAGGGTACATAGGATTTGAGGTGTTTTGAGAAACATGTGCGAGCGGAGCATAACCAGATGGGTTTTGAGGATTATATGCTGGATTTGGCGTTTGTCCATAAGGGGGTTGTTGTGGAGCTTGAGAATTGTGTCCTGCCGAGAACTGTGGGTTTCCTGGGAAAGGGATATTCCACGGATTAGGTGTGGCAGACACATTTTGTCCATACGGTTGATGGTAGGCTCCGGATTGAGGCTGCCCCCCAGCATGAGGGTGCCCTCCATATGGAAGTTGTCCTCCAGTGGGAGGATGCCCCCCAGCTTGAGGTAGAGTTCTCGGAATTTGAGAACCAAACGTAAATCACTGACCGATACCACTGAATGGATTAAGACCACCAAGATCGGTCCCTTTGAGTTGTTGGATAGGTATCGAACTTCCCGACATAACTTGGGTAGTAGTGGCAGTGGTAAAATTCAGTGCTCTATACCCAAAAGGGAGTGATGATGTAGGTCTTGGTGTTACTGGTGTGCCAATTGCAGCTTGGCTAACCACCGCATTATCGGCAGGGATAGTCGAAATGTGAGGGACCATTGTGGAATGGACCGTCTGGAGAGGAAAAGTAGACCTTGGGCCAACGGACGATGTGTTCGGACCAATGGATGGTGTGGCCATAAAAACGGTGGTACCGGTAAAATGGTTTAGGGGTACGGTGTAGGTAATAGGCACGTCGGCACCTATTCCTGCTCGATAAAGATCCCGCACCATGCGCGGTGGACTTCGAACAATGTCTGCGGTCCAAAATGGGTCATCGGCTAAAGGGTTTGAATGAGACCTAGTCGGAATGTTAGAAGGATTGACGACGACAAATTCACCGGCCGAATTCAGTTGGAGAACCCGTCACTCATATCCCTCCGGGATGCGGAAATCTTCTGGAGACTCTGAAACAATTCGAAAATTTTCTAAAGGAGTGGGAACTTCTTCTTGGGAAATTGTAGTGTCTTGAACCTCGCTCTGTTGAGGAGATTCCTCCATAGAATGAGGGGGTAAAGGGGTGTTCCCTTCCATATTTTCTGGAGGAAGTCCCTGTAGCCTCTGCGAACGGCGTGGAGGGTCGATGTTGATGAAAAAGAGTCGGCGAAAAAGATCTATGGCCAACTACCGAAAAGAAACAACATACGCTAATAGAATCTAAGAATCACAACCAAGCAAACATGACCTTCTCTCGATGACCGTACTAGTTGGTGATGAAATCCAACGTCGCATGATCAAGTCAAGAAGGGGTGGGGATATGGTGGAACAGTTACAATGGCGACCTGCTTAACGGACTTACGCCTTGGTGCAAGCTTCCACGCAGTAATTGTGGATTTACCCTCCAAGGAGCCCGAGTGAGTTTGACCAATGTCTGCTCTAGGTACAGTGAGACTTCCCTTCACTGTCACCTTGTGTAAGACCCTACAGATTATGGCCACTAAGGTTACCAAATCGCAGTCAGCGCCTGGGCAGGTACAGTCGACAGTCCGATCCAAACATACGGGCAGGGTATCTAGCCCGAAATCAGCTTGAAAGGCTTCCACTCAATAATTGTTGATTTACCTTTAAGCAATCCCCATAATATGATCTGACCACTACAATCAGTCAAACCACGGAGGGATAATATCCGTAGCTCTCCCGAATGCGACCTTGTGCGTAACCTCTGTGTGAGAGGGGGATCCCAGGTAGACTTATACGATAATTGGATTTGACTCTCCCTAGCTCAGGATGCTAATGCTTGTTTTGAAAACTTTGGAGAGTTATGCTCACAGCCTAATCCAAAGTACTAAGCCTAGTCTACTGTTGGTGGAGGATCCTAGAAAAGAAAATGTTCTAAATAGTTTTTTAATTAGCGTTCATTTTATAGTTGTTCTTTACTCAAAAGGGGTGCATGGAAGTGAAAAGAATGGAATTATGACTTAGTCCCCAAAAAATGCATCAAAGATGATAAGCATTCATTTCTTTTCGATGAACATCTATTTAAAAGAGGGAGAGGGAGTTCTTTTCACTAACAAGCACTAATAAGGAATGTCCTCAAACAAATTTTCTTCAATCAAATCAGATGTGGTGCTAAAACTTTTTGAAATACCTTCTAATATGCAAAATCAATCATGAAGATGTCTCTTTATTGTTTGTATGTGAATAATGGTTAATTCAAAACAACGCTCGTCTTGCTAATTATCTTTTTGGATCAATGAAAATCAGACCAACACAAGCAGGTTTCGTACAAACAATACACCCTCTCGTTGTGATCAAAACAAGAAGTGAAAGAAAAGAAAAAAATCAAAGAAAAATCAAGAACTTCACACCAAAAGAAATGTCGAAGAACAATGACCTTAACTAAAACCAAATGAAAAGATCTGTAGGCTTCTGATGTCCTTCACCAGAGTTTCTCGCTCAGTCAAAAAGGAAAGAAAGACAATGCATGGGTTTCAAAACTCCAAACATCGGAAAAACTCAAACACAATAGTGAAGAAGGCTACAAAATCTAAACAACAAGGTGTTTGTTCCTCATAAGGAAGGATGTCACAGTTGAATGAGAAGAAACATTGACTCACAGGGAGGCTCAACAAGTGAAACACAGAGGAAAAACCCTGGAAAGAGCAATTCTGGAAAGTTTTTGGTCAAAAGAGGGTTGGTGCTTTGTTGTAAAGGGCAAGGAGCGTTATAGCGCTCTGTGTAAGGCAGTCAAGGAGCGTTGGCGCTCTGTTAACACAGCCACAGGGGCGCCAGGTTCAAAAAGCTCCTAAAGATGTCAAAAAATCCAAAAATTGCAGTCTAGTCTCGACAATCAATCTAAGTGTGATGGGGTAGGGAGTCAATCAGCTCATGAAATCAATCAAAAAGGGGTGAACCAGGTCTGAGAACAATCAAGGTGTGAGACAAGGTCTATGAGGAGAAATCAAAACAAATTTTTGATTCGAGGACTCCCCAGCGGAGTCGCTAGTTTCTGTTGTAGGAAAATCTCCCTGCGGACAGGTAGATTGCCTCAAAGAGCTAGACTCTTAACTCTAAGACAGAAAGTGCTTAACGTGGACACTAACTTCCTTTCAAATCTATACAAACTAATGCATGAGGAAGAAGGAGAACAAAAGTACCTTTTTATCGACGTTTGTCCCTGCACGCTCCGAGTTGAGCTCCAATCTTTCGCTCCTCGATGAGCTTTGTAGACAAAACAACAGTACGACCACTTCCTACTCTATTGATATTAGCTTGAAAATAGATCTATCTATCAACGATAAGTTCATGTAAGATCAGACACAAACTAGAAAGAAACAGGCCAAGTGTGTCATATTAATGAGAACAATGACAACAGTAACTTACAATCGTAGATGTGAATGCGACAGCTTCGTCAAGTCCCCTTTGTCTAACCCTTGCTCAAAAGATCCACAATCTGAATGATAGCAGCTTCGTTGATAACTCTCCTCCAGTTCATTGTGTGTTTCCTATGAGATCATAGGTTTCATGCTAGCAATTCTTCCCCCTTTCCACCATCATAGAGCCTGCTTATATAGGTTAAAAGAGGTTTAACCTCTTGAGGTATCTTTAGGGTAGGTTGAGGAATTCCCTCCTTAGATCAAGGATCTTTTGATTGAACCAAGAATTTGAATGCAACTGCCTTCCAAACTTGAAAGATCCTCCCCTTATTCTCCTCAACGGGCCAACCACTGCCCAGATTAGACAACGCTCCCTCAAAAGGGGCATCAACGCATTATAGCGCTCCCTAGGAGGCTCAAGGGGAGCGCTAGTGCTCCAAATATGGGTAGCGCTCCTTCAGAGGGGCAGTTTGGTGTTATAACGCTCCCTAATACCTTATAGGGGAGCGCCAATTCTCCTAAGGCTGATGTAGAGGAGCGCTCTCCTTCAAAACCCTAGTTTAAGAGCTCCTTTCAGGTGGCAAGAGATTCTTGATTTCAGTTAATCATTCTCCTTCCTCCAAATCAAGTGTCTGAGGTATTCTGAGTGTCTCCTTAGTGTCGTTATCATGGCAGTATGCTTTGTTTGACATTTGCGACACTTGTGAATAACATGCGACACTTGCAATAGTTGTGAGGAACATGCGACACTTATCAAAGCAAGCAATATTGAGGTGTAACAAGCATATTTTAGTCATTTGTTATTAATGAAATAAAGTCTTATTTCCGCTGCATCTCTGTGTTTATGTGTATTTATGTATTTCATTGTGTTCCTACATAAATCTGGATCAAAGACCCATTACAATGTGCTAACAATCCAAGGTTTACTTATTGCCTTTGTGAGGGTTTAAAGACTGATACTAGCATTACACTACAACATATTTTAAAGCACACATCGAATATGGTTTCTAAATCATTCAATCATGTTTAGATGATTAATTAGAACCTCATAATTATGATTTAAACTTTGTTTCTTCTAACAATCTTGTAGTTATGGAATATAATCACATGTGATAAAATCTTATGTGGAATGATAGAATCTTGATCTCATGTGGTAACACTTAAATTCTATAGCACTAATGGTTTCCCTTTATACTCTAAGCAAGTTCATTTACTAGTCACTAGTATGAATAATTGGCAACGAAATTGAGTTTGACATTTCATAATTGCATTGCTTACACAAAGGCTACAACTTTGAGTTTTTATTTGGTTTAGATTTCATACACAGTAACAAGCATGACTACACTAATAACTTTGGTGCATATTGAGCTTGGTTCTACAACAGTCTATTTGAATGATATATTCTTAATATTATTGGTGATCATAAATTTATGAGGAAGAATGTTGATGGACCCAATTAATATGCTATCCTATGATTCTTCACACTTATAATTCACACAACATTTTGCAAGCATAGATTAGGGAAAATACACAATGTAAGACAATGGTTAAATCTGTTTGACTTGGATAAATGATGCATGGTTCACTTGGATACCAGACTTTACAATCATTTCACATGCTTACATTTTTTTAAAGAATCCTCTATCATAAGTTTGTTATATTTAGACTCCGTGGAAGTGGCCATAAAATCATCATTGATGTAGTGGCTACCGAGGAAAGGCTCTTGTTGAACAACTTATGGACAATAACAATGTCACTGTTGTATGTGAGACTCAATTTCTCAAAATTCATAGAGGACTAAGAGAATAAATTTTGGTGGCTATACAAGTACCCAATGTTCATCAAGGATGTAGTAGTTTTGAAGGAATGGGGGCAAAGCTTAGGGGACTCACCATAGAAGGATTTTTTGGCAGGCATTGGACATCTTGGGGTTTGAACACGTGACTTTTAGGATAACAATGGTCATTGAATATAGTAGAAGAAGTAGAACCAATAAACAATGGTTGCCCTTGATCATTTGTAGCTTGGGTTTTACTGGAATTCGATTGACGTCAAGCAATTGTTGAGGACTCAGGCGACCACAATGTAGTGTCTCTCTTACCATTCTTGTCTCTTTATTTCAAGGCTCGAAAATGCCAATTTCCCGAGGAAAATCTATATGCAAATTATGAGCATGTTGTTCTTCAACCTCCATTGCTTGGCCTAGATGCGAGATGGCGAGGTTTGATCCCTGGATGATATTGATAATGATTATTGCAAATACACTATAGTAAAACCTAGTCGAGAGTCATGGGAAACATTTTTCTTTTTTTGAAATCTAGAGGAATTTGTAACTAGTCAAGATTACTAGGCAAGGTCCAGATTCAAATTCGATTGGAAAACATTTTTCAATGCAAATTGATTTGATTCTTATGAAACAATCAAATTTTAACTTTATCATTATGTTAATCATTTACGTGGAAATTTGTTAAGATTCAAAGGGATTGAAGCAAACTAATATCATGGTTGGATAAAATTAGGAACATAAAGCAAACTAATATTATGGTGGTGGGATATGGTTCGGAACATAAAAGATTAAACCAATATTGTGGTGGGATATGGTTAGGAACACAGAATATTAACACAATAGGATGAATTCGATGTCAAGGTTAGATATGGTTAGGAACATCACAACAAGTGTTTGAAAGATTATTAAAAGTGCAATTATATGTATCATGGGAAGATAGAATTTCAATCACATAAGAGTTGAGAAACCATGAGCATTGCTTTATTGCATATTACATTATTACATAAATGCATCCAACTTGCTTTATAGATTCGAGTATGTTTAATGTTAAGAACCAAATATCAATATAGCATAGAAAAACCTCAGAAAAAGTACTCAACGCCTTGAAAAAGAGATAATTTCAGATAATAAGCCTCTTCGAGGGGGCAACCTCCTTTTACCCCACTTAAATGTTCAAGTACAAAAT
>ML839340.1:9905-31311 GCA_009831015.1 Picea engelmannii | reverse complement strand
CAACTTGGATTGAGTTGGGGGATCAAAACACCAATTTTTTTCAAAACTTTGCCAATCACAGAAAGATTGTTAATACAATTTGAGTGTTAATAAATAGGGAAGGGCAGAAGGTCAGCACCCTTCAGGATCTGGCTGAATTAGGAGTGCAACATTTTGAGGAGCTATGATTTTTGTTATTATCTTATATATGCAATTGTAGAGTGAGACAGGCTTGCAGTCTTCAAAGGATGTTGCACCGTCCTTCTTTGGAATTAAAGATAGAAAGGTGGAGTTAAAAGTTCCCAACACCTTTCCTTTTCTCCTTGAATCCTCCACCACCCTCGAAAGATCATCTTCCATCATGTCATAGAAACCTAGAAAAACTCCATAGTCCATCCATTCAGCCCTAGACTCTTATCCCTATCGAAAGAAGCCAATATAGATTTCAACTCTTCCTTTGACACTTCCTCCACCATTATGTCATTTACCTACTCTCCTATAAAACTTGAAAAAGAGGAGGTGATCTTCACTATTTTTTTAAAATTGACCTTTTCCTATTCTTTATAGTATATACATTCCCTTAAAATCTGTTAACCCCATATCCGCAATTTCCTTAAAATATCTAGCGTTTCTTCGATTTTTCTTTTTCATTTTCCATATAGTGTTAATATTTTTCCTATAATTTGATCTACTTTTTAATCTCCATTGGGCTTTCTTGTCTTCTAGGATCTTCCTCTTGGTATGTTCCAAATTTTTTAAACTGATCCTAGAAACTTCATCAAAGTTTCCTTCATAATCTTGAGCATATATTTCGTAACCTCAATATATATATATATATCTTGTAATAGTCAATATCTCGTAATAGTCAATATATATATTGACTTTTTAGAGATTACTAAATTTTTGAAACACTCATCTTCTAGCCACTTTGAATTAAATTTGAATGAGTTGGGAGGTTTATTATTTTCCTTTTCTCTATTTTGAGCAGAATTGGAAGATGGTCTGAATCCTCCCCCACCTCAACCTAATACCTGATCCTTTCAGGGTCATTCATTACTGCTTTGGATATTAAAAATCTTTCAAGCCTTTTAGAAATCTTCTCTTCCCCAGTCCTTAGGTTTCTCCAGTTTGGGGTCCATTTGATTGGCTCCACATCCACCAGTCTCGCTTCCTCAAATTTGTTTAAGAAAAAGTCGGCCAAAGGATTCTCCTTGGCAGAATCCCCCCATATCTCAGCTCTTTTGACTGTAAAATTAAGGTCAGCCCCCGAGATGATTTTATATGCTACTATAAAATTCTGTGCCAACAAATCCTCCTAGAAAAGGATTCCGTCCTCATAGGGTCCATATACATTAACTACAGAGAAAGCCTTCACCAACTCCAATAATTAGAGTCCAGCTCCAATACTTTTTACCCAAGACACGGAGTTAATCAATCTCATTGATCTTGATCTCCACTGAGTTCACAAACCCCCAGAGCACCATGCAGATTCAACTGCTAAAAATTCCCTTTCCTTCCATGACTTTGAGAGGTCTTTAATGATCCTTTTACCCTCTCCCATAGTCTCTTGAATCATTATAATGTCTAGTTATGAAGGTCAACTAACCTTCCCAAGGCATGTGTTTTTGGAGGGCTTACCCAACTCCCTTATGTTGAGGGACATAATTATCATTGGGAAACCTTCTTTGGGGCATGCCCTGCTCTAAGGGCCGCTGTTAAGGTTTGTTGTTCCCCTTACAAGACCTCCCTAAGGGATTAGTTCCGAGCTATGGAAATGTTGGATTTCTTGCCCTTTGTAGGCTGAGAGCTTTCCTTCCCTACATCTGTACATAATCCCCTTTCAATACTTCCAACTGAGCCCCCTTTTTAGATCTGAGATAATATCTAAAAGGGTCAAAGCTAGAAAGTTCCTCCCGTACATCCATAGGGAAAGGGTTGCCCAAGCCCTCTTGAAACTCGTTCCCCAGGTCCAAGTTTAATTCCCACACCTTTAGTAGCATCTAGAAACTGCCCCTTACCCTCCTTATCTTTTTTCCCTTCCAAGCCTTCTTAGCTGGAAATTCTTTATAGACTACAAGCCTAGGCCATATTTCATGACATAAATTTGCAATTGTATCTCTAGTATATCAGGACAACTATAGGAACAACTTAAGTCACCGGATTGAATAGGAGGCTGAATTATTGAAGGTTCCAATCTCTTAGTCTCCCGAGATGACGTGTCTAGTCTCGCATTTGTCATTTCAATCGGTGGAAGATTAATTAAATTCACAGGGATCTCTTCACCTTCTAAGGGGGTTGATTCCAACCCCCTTTTGTTTCCCACTAAGGCCAAGGTTTCATGAGTCCCCTCCTCTTTCTCCGTTGGGTCACAACTGCTGATCCTCTGAGCCTTCCCTTCCAAACCACTAATGGAATTTACCTCATTTCCAAGCTTTTGATCCCCAACTACATCCTTCTCCTTTCAGTCTTGTGAAAATTTAGGAAGCATTCATTTACAAAGTGCCCATAAGCATGACATCTTGAACACTTGAATGGGATTCCGACTGTCCAATATTTGCACATGGTTCTGGCTTCCAACCTCTATTTCAATATCTTCCGCCAACCCATCCTTCAGAGCCAACTCCACCAGAATGCATGCCACCAAGTGGGAAGTGTCAATTTTAAACTGTTCATCAACTTCTAAGAAAGTCCCAATGTTATTTCCAATAGCCTTAAAAACTTCCACTGACCAGAGCTCTAATGCCAGGCTTGAAAATTTAACCCAAACATGATGCATGGTTATCCTCTTCGACCTAGGATCGAAGCAGGGTGGACATTTCTTCAAGGATAAGGACACAGAACCCTAAAATAATCTTGTCATCGAAATATTTGTTGCATCTTCTTTAGTTCTGAAATGGAAAGCAACCGTGGTAACTGGGCATGTACGCTAGCGATGATTTATGTTAGAATTAGGTAAGATTGAAAACCAAAATGCTTTAAAATTTTTCTGTTCACTAGATCAGCATAAAGAAGAAGAGATATAAACAGATCTGGAAACAAACAAAATTTCTGAGTATAAAAAATAAACGTTTAGCTTACCTCTTGATTCAATGATATATGTACATGTCACATGTGTGGATGTATGACTCTGTAAATATGCTCAGAATTTAGTTTAGGTTCATGGATCAAACCTCTAGGGTTTGATCTCTGTCAATGTGGACTGTGGGACAGTTTTTCCAATGATAGAGACCCCCAAAAGAAACAACAATAATACCACAGACTTCCAAGTAGATAACAGTAATACCCCCAGCAGAAAGAACCTGTTGTTCCTGAGTTTGTACTTTAAGGCTCTAAAGTACACCGTCAAGGCATCCAAAAAGAAAGAGAGGGCTAAGGATAAAAGGTAGGTTATATGAAAAGGGTTGTTGTTGGTTCCTTAACAGTCTCTGTCTAGCTTCCCAGTTTTCTTGGATGCTAATGTCTCTTTCGATAATCGCCCATGAGCGCTCTAACTCAACTCGGTTGTTTGCTGTCTGTAAAATGGTGTTAAATAAATTCAAAGCAATGCTCGTTTGATCCGATAGTCCAGGTTCGATATTAGGTTGTCTCGTGAGTGGGATAGTCATGGGTGAAAAGGATAGAAAGGGTAAAATCTGTGTTTTCTTTAAGAGTTCACTATTTCTGCTTCAAAAGATGTAAAAAGAACTCAAAAAACCTTGAATTAATAGTGTGAAGAAATCAAAGGCCGTTTCTGGTATCTGAGTTAAATTTTGAAAAAGGGGAGATGCATGAAGTGAAAATAAAACATAAAGTTGTCGAACAGGGTGAGGCATCAATTAAAGAGAAATCTCACTTTGTTGACAGGAGAAGAAAATAATGAGGAAAAACTCATAATGAAGCGTATGATATTGAAATTTAAAACATTTGCAGATCTTATATTTGCTGATAGCCGATACAGAGGAAACGCTGTAAACGATTAAATTGCAAGAATAATTGCTCACCACAGTAGAGGTTGTACTAAATTGTAGTTAAGTATTCATTAAAGATATATATGAAAAATATGAAACAACAAAGAAACATATAACTCAAATTGGACCAGATCTGGAATCTTCAATCCGTATTTGTATTTATTTTATTTATTCAAAAATATCTTCAAATTCTTCCTTACAATGCGCCCAGAAAAAGCCCTTTGATCAGTATCCTGAAATTACATTTATAACAGAGCCCCGATGATTGTTGGTTGATGATCTCCTAACTCCTAGGGACAAACGGTTACAAGAATTGCAAACCCCAACCGTTTACATGATTATCATCTACTTTCCTATCATTTTGATAATATAAGTTTTCAAAATGATACTTCATTGTTTTACTGAAGTATCTCCTTCTTTTGACTTGATACATTGAATACATTTTTCAAGAAGATGTACGAAATTTCTAGGAGACTCTGGAAGACCGTTTGCTTCAAATAAATAGAATTTTCTCCGAGTTTCTGGAAGCTGATCTTCAATTTCCTTACCAACAAACTTGATTGATTGCAACTTTAAGTGGGGCTTCACTAGCCACCTGTCTATTAGAATAACATCCATTTCCTTTAACTGTGAAATTTCCATTTGAAATTTGTTCAAACCCTCTTTGAAATTCAACTGGTGTCTTACAATGTTTATCTATCCTAATTGCCCAATGCAATTGTCTCTTCCAATACCTAATGATTCCTTGTCCAATGAATCAAAGATTCTTTCACAATCATCTTTGATTTCTTTGACTATTTTCTTATATTATGCTATGTTGTTTTCCCATACCTTGAGCATGATGTCACCTCTAATCTGCTCTGTGAAAGAGAGCCTTAGAATTTTCGATACTTCTTCATTTTCAGAACATACAACTGACTTTTGGAAAGTGGCCCTCGCTGCTTTAGCTTCTTTTTCTTTAAAAATAACATTATCAAAAGCATTGCTTGTTTCCTGAAAATAATTCTGAATAATCTCTACTTGGGAGATTACTTTCTATTGCTCAGCTTCTACCTTCGCATGTATTTCCAGTGATTGGTCTTGAAAAACTTTTAGGTCTATAACTTGGCCTTTTATTGAATTCAATTTAACCTGTAGTTGTCTTACCAATTCTTCTTGTCGAATAACTTGTATTTGGCTAGTCTGCATCTTTTCGTTCATCTCATCTAAACATGACTTAAGCGATGGAATTTCTTGCTTGTCAGCAGCTTTGGCCTGCTCTAGACCTTTATTTATTTCTGCTTTGATACTTTTCTCGGTATCTTTTATTTGATCTTGTAATTGGGTTATCCTGCGGTTATTCTGTTCCAACCTTGCTCTCATATTGTTAACAATGGATAGATTTGTTGTTGCAAGCGCTCCCATGGAGCCTGCCACCTCTGTGGCGAAATCTCCCTCTTCCAAGTTTTGTCCATCCACCAACACCTTATGTTTCTTTACCATACCATCTTCTCTCATATACATCTCTTGTTTTAATACATCCTTCCTCTTTTTACTAAAGAAGTAATCAGAGGGAGGAATTTCATCTTTGGAGATAGGGTCGAGGTCGCTAGCATATATGACTCCTACCCGAGGGAAACCAAAAGTAGATTGTAAAGGGGTCAAGGAAGTGATGGGGTTTCCCAACTTTGTGGATTTTGTTTCAACTGTTGTCTTGGGAGTATCAATATGAAGAGTAGATGACACAGGAGGGGGAGATTGACTGGACTCGAGAGGTGTCTTAGACCCTTTTTCTGTTTCTGCTCCTAGATTCTCTGTCTGTGGGACTTCTTTGTTTTGTGAAGATCCTTCGACCTCCTGTGGGTTTTCTTTGGTGTTTGCTTTATTCTGTTCTTTTTGTCCGAAGCCTGGGGGAATGTTTTCTTGTTCTGGAGGGGGCGTTGTTGCTTCGCCCTGCAATACCTTTAGCAAACTGCTTCGCCTGTGTCTCTGGAAGGCTAGAAGGCTAGTTTGCAAGTCGGATGATAACGTCTGAACCCTGCCTAACACCTCTTCGTAGGTTTTGACCCCTTTGAAAATGTCATTGCGAGGGGATTCCTCATGTTCAAACGCTTTCATGCCACAGTGAGCCATGTGGCTCCCCATTGTTTGATAAGGGTTGTGTTTCCTGTGCTCGAGATTCACCAACTTGACCTCCTCAAGAGCTGCAGTTTCAACTTTGGAATGACCCAGGTTGAGTAGCGAAAACTTTCCAATTTGTATGGGAAAGATTGGCCAAAATTTCTTTTGAGCTGTCCTCAGCTCTATCCCAATATTGCCTGTTATTATTTGATGAGCTACCTCCCTGCATACCAGTCTGTCAGGGAGGAATTTGGGAAGTGCATGAGGAGGGATAGAACATCCGAAAACCCTGATATAGGAGAAATTCTCCTCAATAAACCAATTGGCAACCGCCTTGAGATTTCCTATGACTGACTCTGATATACGGGGGGGTGCACAACCAAACATCATTTGATGCACCGGTATCACCACGAAATGACAAATTTCGTAAAAAGAATCTTTAGCATTTTCTTCCCACAGCTTTGAATGATATTCATGAATCGGTTCAGGGCAAGTTGGGTTCCAACTCCAATTCATCAAAGGGAAAGGAGTTGTGAAACATATAGCATCCATGATGTATGCTGACATGTAAAAAGTTATTGGTCTACCACTGGACCTCGCGGTTTGATACTCCATAACCTCCTTAGCTAGGTTGTTTGATAGGATTTTGTTCCAATTGAAGTTATAGCCTTCGGTCGCTTCATGTAAAAGGGGCACCCATTCTGTAGGAAAATGGGTAGGACTTTTCTTTCCGAAAAGTCTACATCACATCACAGCCACATAAACCATGTACTCATTCAAAGAGGCTGTGGCATAAACGTTATGGGTATCGGCCCTGAATTTTGGTGGGTGTCTCCACCAGTCTCTGATTATGTTGGGGTATGTTTGGTCTGCCTCTGTGCATTCTTTCCTTTGAAATTCACCTACGAATTCTTTGTTATAAATATATTTAGAAGTGGGAGACAGTTTGTACATTACTTGTATATGCTCTGGTCTGAAAGAGCCGATGACGACCCCTTGACTGTCCAAAATGCTTCTTGTCTACATGTCTGTCCTCTCTAAAGCCCAATTGATCATATCGTTGTATGTCATGAGTCGTGGGCGCGTAGCCACTTTGTGAAGTTCGGACTTTGCTATGTCCTGGAGTTTGTTTTTAGAATTGTTGGGAAAATTCTTGATTTCGTAGTCCAGGCTTTCGAAAATTTGCCTCCAAGATTTGATGGAGTCAATGGCATGCGGTGTAGTATCAGACATGACATCTCCTTCTGGGCTGGAGCTTTCAGCTACTTCTTCACTTTTCTTAGGTGCCTTTCTAGGTGCCATAATGTTCGTGTTTAGGATGAATTCCTGTCGCAGAGACAAATGTGTAAGCTTGCTGAATGCTATTCACTTTTGAATTCAAACGATAAAAATGAAATTCGAAAAATAAACCAATCCTCTATTAACCTTTAACTCTTCTTATGACGGGCGTACTGAGACAGGTGGTAAAACTTTAATGTCTTAATGGGGAAGATATGCCCAGAGATACGCAGTCAAGTCAAAAATATCTCTATTCGTCCGTTGCAAATATTATCGTATATCAACGATTTCAAACTGGAGCTTTAAAAGGACCGCTTTCACTAAATCCCGAAATGCGAAACGCGAAAAGTCGTTTTAATCCTTATTAATCCCATTTTAAATTAACTTAAACTCATCTTAAACTTTATTAAAAAAAAATCGTGACTTTGCATTTCGGCATTTCGGGGATCATGTACCCATGAGGCATGTCATAAGCAAACCTTGAATCGCGAAATCGCGATGGGATTAGTTTAGACGCTGATTACTTATATTAACGCTTTAATCATTTAAGATTAGTAATTAACTTCTTCCTTTCGGAAAATCGGGGACCGGGAGTTCAAGGGCTAGCGCCTTTGACAACACTTTGATACAAAGAAACCCGAAACGCGAAAGAATAAGTTGTTGATCGTGTTTAAGAGTTTAATTAATCACAATTAGAGGATACTTTGTGAAATGCACGTTAGGGTTTATAGCACCTACTTTTTCCTTTTTTATTTTATTTTATTTATTACTTTAATATAAGACCATTTTGGGATTTCGACACCAGGAAATTTGGAGTTGTTAATTAGGAAAACATGCCTTGTGAAATGCCGAATCCCGAAATGCAAAAAATCGAAAGATTTTTTGATTCATTTTAAGATTAAGGGCGGCTCCATGACTAGGAAAAAGCGACGCTTCAGGTTTAAAGGGTAAAACATTAAACTTCGTGTCAACATAACCCTCCACAAAACAGTGATATAGCACAGGAAAGAACTGGATAGCAAGTTATCAGACCCTCCACTAGCAAACAACAAACCCTCAACTCAAAAAAAATGGACAGCAAGTGGTAAACCCCCATAAGGACCTCAACACACCACGCGGCAGCCAAAAGAAGGATTCAAAACCTTCACACAGCAAAGGAGAGAGCCCAAAACGAGGCCGCGACACCTGTACACAGGTCCGTGGCCCTCAAAGGGAGATCTGACACCCACACAAACATGTCCGACAACTTATGAAGACACCTCTGTGCAAGAGAACAGGTCCGACAGCTATTGGGAGGCACCTCACAGCTCAGAAGAAGCAAATCCAACAACCATACATGAGCAGATCCTAAAGAAGAAGCTTCCAACCAACACAAAAATCTCAAATCTGAAACTTGTTACCAAAAGAGAGGCCGCCGCACCAACAAAGGAGAGTAGTCACTGAGGTAGTCGCAACAAGGAGAGAGAGGAGAGAGTGAGTGTATGTAAAAATGCAATAGGGTAGGGTCTTATTTATATTTAGGTAGAGGGGTTAGGGTAGATATAATAATAATTAAATATTGACATTTAATTAATATAAATATTAATTAATATGTCAATTAATATTAATATAAATTATAAAAACCCTAAACACATATAAAACCCTAATCTCATAAAATAAAACCCCAATAACATAAAGTAAAACCCCAATCACATAAAACAAGAGGGAAAACAAAACAACAAGGGGTACCTATTAGGACAAAGTCAAGGTGGGGTCCATAATGGCAAAACATGTCCACATGAGTCTCATAATGACCTATAAACTTTATCATCACTGCATAAGAGGGTACATCAACAATGTGGTCATGTCCATCTTCATAGGCATTTCTAGGTCTCATGGACCATCCCAGGAGAGAGGAAGATGATCACACATCAACACATCTTGGTATTTCACCAAGATCTATCTGGTCAAAGACCAGGTCACCTTAGAACACATCTGGGGGCCCTAGAACACATCTAGGGTCTTATCCACCAAGGTACAAGACCAAGGATCAACCCATGCATTAAGCAAGGGTTCCCTGGAACACATCCAGGGGCCCTAGAACACATCTAGAGACTTATATCAATCACCAAGGAACACATCCAAGGATCAATCCAAGCACCGAGCAAGGATTCCCTGGAACACATCCAGGGGCCCTAGAAAACATCTAGGGATTTACTGCTTGGTCCAAGACCAAGAACCCCAGTCATATACTGGGGGCCCTTACAAGGGTCTTTTGCCATGGCTCTCACTGCTTGGTCTCATACCAAGAAACCCCAGGAGTGTGCTGGGGGCCCTAGTCCACATCTAGGGTCTTATGCCATCCTCTAGGAGAATGGCTCTTGCAGTTGCACTAATTTCAATACTCCCTCTCAGCAAGAGAGGCATTCTCAGCAACACCAAGCTTGTCTCGAAAGTACACAAACTTTGTCAAGGATAGTGGATTGGTTAAAATATCTGCAGTTTGTTCTGTCGTTGGAACATATTGAATATTGAGAATGTTCTTCTGCACCATGTCCCGAACATAGTGATATCTCATCTCAATGTGTTTCGACTTGTCATGAAACATCGGATTCTCGGAGAGCTTTATACAACTCTGGTTATCACAGTGGATGACTGTGGGTTCTAGCTCAGCACTGAACAAGTCTGAAAGTAGCTTTCTGAGCCACACTGCTTCTCTGCTAGCAACACTTGCAACAATGTATTCTGCTTCTGCAGTGCTCTGGGCTATGGAGCCCTGTTCCCTGCTGGACCAGGAGATCATGGCTGAACCCAAACTGAAACAATATTCGAAAATACTCTTCCGGTCCACTGTACTACCCATCCAATCTGAATCTGTATATCCATGAAGCATTACACCTCCATTGGAAGTGTATCTAAGCCCATAGGCTATAGTTCCTCGAACATATCTCAGAATATGTTTAACAACAACCATATGAATATGCTTCGGTTCACACATGAACTAGCTGAGGGCATTTACTGCATAATAGATGTCGATATAAGGTAGGGTCTTCCATCTGTACCTGTAACTTGGTCTTGTAATTTCTTCAGGTTAGAAATCATTGGTGTGGACATGGATTTACAGTCCATCATTCCAAATCTGTGGAGCACATCAACTATATATTTGCTCTGTGAGAGAAAGATCTCACCTGATTTCTGCCACACCCCTAAGCCCAGAAAGTAATGCATAAGACCCAAGTCTTTCTTTTCAAATTCTGCTGAAAGATCCCTCTTAGTTTGAGCTATCAAGTTTTTCTCTCCTGTGAGGAACAAATCATCCACATATAATACTAAGATAACAGGATGATTTTGTACAATCTTTATATAAAAATTGAGATCTGCTATGCTCTTGGTGAACCCAAGACTCTGAAGAAAGCTGTCAATTCTCCCATACCAAGCTCTCGGAGCTTGCTTCAATCCATACAAGGCTTTCTTGAGTTTGCACACATGAGATTCTTTCCCATGGATCATGAACCCTTCAGGCTGTTCAATATAAACCTCTTTCTCAACTTCACCGTTAAGAAAAGCAGTCTTAACATCCATCTGGTGAATTTTCCAACCAAAAACTGCAACAAGAGAGATAATGATCTTGATGGAAGTATATTTGGTAACAAGAGCAAAGATCTCGTCATAGTCAATTCTTTCTTTCTGAGAGAAGCCACGAGCCACATATCTAGCCTTGAATTTTTCAACACTGCAATTTGCTTTATTTTATAAAGCCATTTGGAGGTTACCATTGATTTTCCACGAGGTCTTGGGACCACTGCCCATACATCATTCTTTAGAATTGAATCATACTCTTCTATCCTAGCATCTTTCCACACTTGATGTTTGGAGGCTTCTTCAAAGGTGGAAGGTTTTGAGTCGATCACAAGATTCAATTGAGCTATTAGGCTGGAGTACTTATTTGGTTTCTTGCTTTCTCTGAAGTTGCCTTTAGGTGCTGCATGCTTTTTTGCTTCCTTTAGAATTTTTTGGTACCAAGCTGGTTTTCATTTTAACAAGAGGTTTCTCTAAGGGAAACTCAATAGTATCCCTTGTGGGATCCACTGAAGGTTTCGAGGTCTCCTCCCTCTGCACATCTGGAAGAGGTGAATTTGAAGGTTCAAGAGATGGAGCTTCCTGCTCCTCTGTATCACATGGAAGTTCTCTGGCATGACAAAAAGCTGCTTCTTCATGAAAGGTCACGTTTTTGCTGACCTCAATGAACTTTTGATCTGGGATATAAATTCTGTAAGCCTTTTAGGTTTCACTGTATCCCACAAAAATTCCTTTCTTTCCGGAGGGCTCTAGCTTAGTCCTCTTCTTTTGGAATATGAATATACACTGGACTAACAAAGATTCTCAAGTGATCAATTGAGGGTTTTATACCGACAAAAACTTCTTCTGGAGTTTTCTCTTCAAGGGCTTTATGAGGACACTAGTTTTGAATGTAGACTACAGTACTTGCAACTTCGGTCCAAAGAGATAACAGTAAATTCTGATCATACATCATGGCTCTGGATGCTTCATTGATTGTTCTGTTCTTTCTTTCTGCAACCCCATTCTGCTGGGGATTATAAGGCACAGTCAACTCCCTCTTAATCTCGGAAGCTTGACAAAGTTCATCATACTTGTAGGAGTCGAATTCTTTACCATTGTCTATTTTGAAAACCTGGATGTGTCTACCTGTCTGATTTTCAACAAGATTCTTGAAATCTTGAAATTTGCTGAAAGATTCATCTTTAGTCTTTAAAAAATAAATCCAAGTTTTACAAGAACAATCATCAATAAAAATGATATAGTAAAGACAACCATTCATAGATGGAGCAATCATAGGTCCACAAAGATCAGAATGAAATAGATCTGAAATGCCATTAGATTTTCTATTGTTGTGAGGATAAGATTTTTTTGTATTCGTACCGAAAGCACAACCTCTACACACACTATCATGCTCAAATGAAAACACTGGCATACATGTTACCATCTTTTGCAAACCTGGAAGTGTGTTGTGGTTGAGATGTCCAAGCCTTTTGTGCTAGAGCTCGCAGGGGTTTATCATTTCATGAGCTAGTGCTTGAACAATTTGACCTGTGATTTTGTAAAGTCCATTCTCACGAGTTCCAATAGTCACGGCAGAGCTCAAATCTCCATTTGAGGGTCACATGAGAGCCTTCCCTTTGGTGAAGGCTATTGAGTATCCTTTGCTTTCTAACACTGCAACTGAGATTAGATTTTCTTTAAACCAGGAACATAAAGAATTTCATCAAATGAAGTACATTATTTGATTGAAGCTGGAAAGAAGCAGATCCAAACTCTTTTATGTCATAAGTACCATCATCACCCAGTTCTACCTTTACATTGAACTTCTTATCCTAATAGTTTGCAAGAGATTCTGTTTGAAGCCTGCCATGTGTTTGGAGGCACCGCTGTCTATTAACCACACCTTCTCCGACTTGGTTATAGTGCCAAAAAGAGCTGGGATGAGATAATATTCTTGGTGTTGTTCTTGCTCTTTGGTGGCTGCCTTGGTTCTTCTTCTTTGAGGTTCCTGTTGAGGTTTTGCTTCTTCAATAGCAACTGAGGCATGAAACTTTCCTTTTCTTCTCTGCTGAGAGAGAGGATTCCTGCAAAATTTTGCATAATGTCCTCTAGCTTATTGCAGTTAAAACATCTTACTTTAGATAAATGAGGATGAAGATGAGATAACTTACCTTGAGGTTTCTTACCTTTGCCTTTAGGTTGAGGAAACTTCTTCCATCTCTTGGCTTTAGCTGAAAGGGCATGATCTCTTACAGTTGAGTGCTCATTTCTGCTTTTGAGTCTTCCTTCTTCTTCTAAGCAATTATGCCATAATCTCTCAAAGTTAGGTTGAGCTTCTCTTCCATTGACTGAAGCAAGAAAAGTTCCCCATGACTCAGGGAGTCCATTAACTGCAGTTTGCACAAGGTCATTATCATCCACAACAACTCCTATTGCTGTAAGCTGATCTTTGGTTTGAGCAATCTTGGAGAAGAAGACAACGATTGTTTCATCCTTTCCCATCCTTAATGTATGTAGTTGTTTCTTCAATATTCTCTTCTGAGTTGGAGCCTTCTTTTCATAGAGATTTGCTAGGGCATCAAAGCAATCTTTGGCAGTCCTTAGATGACCAATGATGGGCATCATGTTGTCCTTAACTGAGTAAAAAATGACTCTTTTAGCTTTGTCTTGTCTTTTCTTGTATGCTGCCCTGCTAGTATTTGAAGTGGGTTCTTCTATTACCCTAGTAACCAGCTCATCCAAGTCACTCTCTTCTAGGATGTTGAGTATCCTACACTTCCAAGCATTAAAGTTGGAGGCCCTTTCAAGTCTATCTTCAGCTTTGACTGAAGAAGAGGCCATGTTGAGTTCTGGATCAGATTATGAAGATGATATACTGTTGATTCGCAAAACAGACCCCAAGGAATGGATCTACTCAGGCTCAAGTTTGCAATTCTTGAGCTCTTTTCACGCTCTAAGCTTTGAAACCATGTTAGAATTAGGTAAAATTGAAAACCAAAATGCTTTAAAAATTTTCTGTTCACTAGATCAACATAAAGAAGAAGAGATATAAACAGATCTGGAAACAAACAAAATTTCTGAGAATAAAAAATAAACTTTTAGCTTACCTCCTGATTCAATGATAGATGTACCTGTCACATGTGTGGATGTATACCTCTGTAAATATGCTCAGAATTTAGTTTAGGCTCATGGATCAAACCTCTAGGGCTTGATCACTGTCAATGTGGACTGTGGGACAGTTTTGTCAATGATAGAGACCCCCAAAAGAAACAACAATAATACCACATACTTCCAAGTAGATAACAATAATACCCCCAGCAGAAAGAACCCTCCACAAAACAGTGACATAGCACAGGAAAGAACTGGATAGCAAGTTATCAGATCCTCCACTAGCAAACAACAAACCCTCAACTCAGAAAAACTGGATAGCAAGTGGTAAACCCCCAGAGGGACCTCAACACACCACACGAAAACCAAAAGAAGGATCTGCAACCTTCACACAACAAAGCAGAGAGCCCATAAAGAGGCCGCGACACCTGTACACAGGTCCGTGGTCCTCAAAAGGAGATCCGACACCGACACGAATAGGTCCGACAGCTTATGAAGACACCTTTGTGCAAGAGGACAACTCCGACAGCTCTTGGGAGGCACCTCACAGCTCAGAAGAAGCAGATCCAACAACCATACATCAACAGACCCTAAAGAAGAAGCTTCCAGCCAACACAAAAATCTCCGATCTGAAACTAATTACCAAAAGAGAGGCCGCACCAACAAAGGAGAGTAGTCACTGAGGTAGCCGTAACAAGGAGAGAGAGGAGAGAGTGAGTGTATGTAAAAATGCAATAGGGTAGGGTCTTATTTATAGTTAGGGAGAGGGGTTAGGGTAGATATAATAATAATTAAATATTGACATTTAATTAATATAAATATTAATTAATATGTCAATTAATATGAATACAAATTATAAAATCCCTAAACACATATAAAACCCCAATCTCATAAAATAAAATCCCAATCACATAAAATAAAACCCCGATCACATAAAACAGGAGGGAAAACAAAACAACAAGGGGTACCTGTTAGGACAAAGTCAAGGGGGGGTCCATAATGGCAAAACATGTCCACATGAGTCTCATAATGACCTATAAACTTTATCATCATTGCATAAGAGGGTACATCAACAATGTGGTCATGTCCATCTTCATAGGCACTCCTAGGTCTCATGGACCATCTCGAGAGAGAGGAAGAGGATCAACCAAGGTACAAGACATCTAGGGTCTTATTCACCAAGGTACAAGACCAAGGATCAACCCATGCATTAAGCAAGGGTTCCCTCGAACACATCCAGGGGCCCTAGAACACATCTAGGGACTTATATCAACCACCAAGGAACACATCCAAGGATCAATCCAAGCATCGGGCAAGGATTCCCTGGAACACATCTAGGGGCCCTAGAACACATCTAGGGACTCACTGCTTGGTCCAAGACCAAGAACCCCAGTCATATACTGGGGGCCCTAACAAGGGTCTTTTGCCATGGCTCTCACTGCTTGGTCTCATACCAAGAAACCCCAGGAGTGTGCTGGGGGCCCTAGTCCACAACGAGGGTCTTATGCCATCCTCCAGGAGAATGGCTCTTGCAGCTGCACTAATTTCAACAATTTCCAAATCTTCTCCATCCACAGATAAATTCTTTTCAGATATATACCTTCCATAGAATCATCTTTCAAGGTTTTACTGGACATTTCGACTACCTAGTTCATTGTAACATCTCCACCTAGGACTAGTTTTGTCTTTTCGCTTTGAGCAGTTTTATGCATTCCTGCCTTCCCTACCTGAATTAACCACAGGGCTATTACCAACCATCTCTGCGCCATTCGAATCCTTATATCCACCACCTTTTTCCTCTTTTCCTTCTGAAATGCCCACCTTCAGACTAACCTCCTTATCGACACCTAAAACATCCTCATCGGAGTTCAGAACTGAAAGAAGTTCAGCTTTTGGAATACCCTCCAAAATAAATTCCTTGACACCATGGCCATCCTCTACCAAATTATGAGCAGTAAAAACTTTTGGGGATACCATCTGGCCTGCCAACTTCCTTGTAACCATGCACAGAAAGCTCCATTGGTACAAGGACATAGCATAGTAAAGAAACGGCTGCTTTCAGTTGACACTTAGTCTTGTCACCAACAATACCAAAGTGCGCTTTTAATTCTGATCCTCTCCTTCTGTCAAAAATGTCATTTTTCCTGGAGACCTCTGACCATCCATTGTTCTCCAACGTTTTTGATGTGGTTTTTTTCCCTAGTACACACCCCTTGGTACCAACACCTTGCCTACACTGCTGGGTACCTCCATTAGAGAAGATGGGGAGACCTCTGTTGGGATCTGCAGTGTAATTGACCTGCTTCTCTTCTGGCCTTAGGTTCTGCAAAACCCTAAATCTCCATGATCCCTCCTCAACCTCCATTATACCTTCCAAGATTAGATTATTGCTTCTACTAAAGTCAATTATATGCTCACCTTGTGTCTTTTGTACCAGTAGTTCAGTGGTCTGAACTTTAAAGTAGTGGCAGATACATTCTGCAAGGGAACATACCGTGATGGGATGCGGTACCCACAGATAGACAGCATAGCTGACACCAACATGATGAATTGTTTAGCCCACATTGGTATGGTTGCATTGCAGCACAATAGCTGTCCTTGGGATTGTGATAATTAGCAACACTGATCAACAGCTTTACATTTTCAACATGTTCTTCTAAAAAATGAATTGCAGCCAAGCTATATCATTGATTCATTTTGTTTCCTTACATCCTGAGGGAATTTGCAGTTACTGAGTATGGTATTTTTATAATTTTGTGCAATTGTGTTGCTATTCACAGGATAAAAACACTTGTCTTTCTACACTAGAGAAGTTTCCTGTTGAAACATTGAAGTACGATTTACTTCAATTTGTTCATATGAAGAAAGCTTGTCTGAACAGAACTGTTCTTGATCAGGTAAAGTTCCAGAGAGACCTTGAGATTGGATGAACAACATTATTTTAAGAATAATATTTCTGGTTATGTGTGTAAAACATTCATGTCAGTCTGGCTTACAATATTAAATTATTGGTTTACAGCTGGTAGATGATGTCTCTAAGGGACGACACTTTCCTTCTTTGATACATTATACACATCCATCACCAACAGGAGAAGAGTGTAACAACAGTGGAGGTAGAAAGCGATTGTATAGAGAAGCAGACTTGCCACATGAACATACATGTTCAGAAGGTGAAAAGAGGTTAAAGCATGGTGGAAAAGATAGCTCTCCATCAAATATTGAAAAGACAAGAGAGTGCATTATTGAAAAAACATATAATGGTTCTGAAAAGGGTTGCCATAACAATTCTTTATGCACTTCGACACAGAATTTTCAGAAAGATTCTCAAACAGCTACTGGAAATGGTTCACAAGATATTGGATCTAAACTAGAAATCCACATCATCGGAGGTGAAAAATTACAGCAGGTATCAAGTGGCACTGAGTCAACTTCTAATGGTCATTCACATTGTAGTGAGAGGAGAGATGATGGGGTTTGTTGCTTGGAAGGAGAAACTGATGAACCCAAGGAGGAAAGCAATTCAGAGGCCACAAGTACCAGGGAACACCACTCACTCGAGGCAGAGGAGTTACCAGAATTGGATTTACTGATACCAGGCAAAGATGGTCAGGAACAGATTTGTTTCAAATGTAGAGAAGGCGGAGTATTGTCCTGTTGCAGTGGGTGTTCTATTGCTATGCATGATAAATGTTTGAAATTATATGCATCTACTATTCCAGGTGGAACTTTTGATTGCTATGCCTGTTCTTACAAAAGAGCCCTTGTAGCTTACCAAAAAGCAAAGAATGACGCTATAGAATCCAAAAAGAGATTACTTGCATTCCTAAGCATTAGGTCAGTCCAAGGTAAAGAGCAGGAAACACGGAACGACAATCATAAGAAATGTGAAAAAGGAGTGGCAGCATTTGCAAACAAAATGAAGATTTCTGAAGAGCTTTCTAGTCATACAAGCAATTTTAGTTTAGGTTCCAAGAGAAAACATGTGTGTAGCAAAAGCTCTGGAATTTCTGTTCATGAAGATAAAAGACCTGATGCAATTGAAAATGATCTACCCTGTAAACAGAATGAAGCTGACGATGATATGCATAGTGGAGATCTTGAAGATGGTAATAGTGAGGATAGGAAATATCACTTACGTATTAGGAAATCAACAATGAGGTATTTGACAACACAATTTTGAGACACAAGGAGTTTGAATTTTTCCACAGTATTTAAATTTTAATCTGTTACTTTCTATATTTGTAAGATTTGTTTCGAACCTAAATTCCTGCCAGCCATCTTTAGGGATTTATTGAATGAAAAGAGTGTAAACTAAACGTTCAATATCTTTTGCTTTAGAACAATATACTATACCAGTTGTCATGTGCAGGGGAACCTGTCGTCTGCCTGGTGTACGTAGGAAGAAGTTAGCTTGGACAAAGGACGAAGAGGAGGCTTTGAAGGTGGACCTTCTTTCAATGCAGAATTAATTTTTTCTCATTCTGTATGTTTTTATTAGTAAACATTTTGATTGCATATGCATGGATCACCAGCTCATTTTGAGGGCAGTTTTTCTTCACACAGGAAGGTATGCAGAAAATTGCAATAGGCGAAACCAATGGAATCCCATGGAAACACATATTGGAACATGGGAAAGGGATATTTCACAAGTCACGTTTGCCCACTGACTTGAAGGATAAATGGCGTAATATGAAGAAGAGTAATTCCTGAAACATGTGTGTACATTGTACAGTGGCATCCTCTGGTCTTGCCAATATAATTGTCTTGCTGAGATTTGTGACTGCATAATACAAGGAAAAATTTCTGAATCATCTATTTACAATATGGGATTCTTAGCTCTGGTTCTTAGGCACTTCTCCACTGAATGATTTCAAGAAAATATATTTTTTTTCAGTGCCATGCCATGTCATATTTTGCTTGCTTGTGTAATTTTTCCACGTGTCCATTTTACCACCAAAACAGTCACACCTCAATTTTATAGTTCCAGCACAAATGTAATCATATTTACTCTGCCAAATTTCCAAAGTTAATTCCCAGTCGATTCGAGTCATCTCAGCTAGTCCCAAGGTGAATGCTATAGGATGTGTCATCACCAATTCCTGGAAGTGATTTGATTCTCAACCGGTTAAAAGTTAAAACATTGAGAACCATCAAGCCATATATTATCCACTGCTTTGAAGCAAGGGTTTATAGATCCTGGACATTAGGAATTTGGTAATTCTTGCTGTTCTGATTTTCTGGTTTGTCATGGAAGGACAATGCCATAAATTAAAATTTGATGCCGTTTACAAGTGGGTTGGACAGAAGCTAATAGCTTCCTTGAAGTAATGGAGTTGAGGGATATTTGTATGCTTAGGAACTGGCTGCCTATGTCCAAGAAATAGTACTGTTTATTGTTTTTGTTAAAAATTGAGGGAGATGTCAGTTACCATGTTCTAATTTATATTTGGCATTCTTTTTGTTCATCTGAGGAGAAATTAAATAACTCAATAGCCAGCCCTTTTTTATGTTTCACTAGTATTTGAGCTGCTTGAGTGGGAATGGTTTTTTGTTTTCCCTTACTTTTTGTAGTTATGCTATCTGTCAATCTTTTATTTCCAACAATTTTTAATGGATGATTCTCCTTGCTATTAGATAAGTTTTAACAGTGTGTCTAAGAATGTTTCTCACTAAACTAAAGCCACATGAGCCTTCCATTGCTAGTTTGGCTATTTAGATCAGATGAATCTGTATGGTTTTCCGATTGTTCTGTTATTGTTCCCTTTCCACCATATTTCATTCATCATTATGTTTGCAGAGAATTTCAAATCAAGGGAACTTAGAATTGATCAATATTACCACTCAAGGAAAAACTGTGTACCAGGGATGAGTGGACACTCGAAATCGGCACTAACAAAGATCAAAATTCACTAGTTTGACTACTTGTACTAATAATTGAATTTACCAAAGGTTCACTGTGGGCTTCAGTAGTAGCCATTGCAAAACCAAGAGTTGTCGGGTTGATTTGTGCAGTCGAGCCTATTGTGGAAACATAGTGATGGCTTAAGTACAATTTTAAAATGTTTTCTATTTGTTTCAACTATTTAATTTGATTTTCTATATTCTGCAGAAAGTTTTAGTTTTGGGTGTTGGAGTATAACAGTTTAATATTTAATGTACCAAAGTCATGTTTTATAAATGACTTTTTAAATAAAAACCTAGTATGTTAGGAATCCTAGTAATAAATTGTTAATGTTAGGTATATGATAGTTATAGAAGTAACTTACTACATGGCATATAAAAGAAAACGTATTTGATGACTCCCGAGTCCATCCTCAATAAAATATTTATTAAAATTACACGTTCAAATTTTCTCAAATTTGCAGGCATTCCTAGGATCTTCCCAGGCTTGAAGTGGACAGTCGACTGAGTGAGGTGATTGAAGCCATGCTTTAAGGAGGGATAAGGGCGACTTATTTAATGCAGGGTTCGAGTTGGCCATCCACCAAGTGATGGAATCAGGAGGTGATGGCCCACTTTTAAAGCACATTCCAGGGCAGTTTAATGGGCCTTTTACAAGAGCTTTCATCCCAAAATGGAGGGCACCTCTCTTAGAATGAATGACATCTATCCAAGCCAAGGCACTTAGGAGGAAAGGGAGAATCCGTTGTAACCTACAGGTTGGATAAATAAAATAAAGTGGATATATCTGTAAGAGAGGGTGCTTGAGGAAACTAGGTCAAGGTGAAGGTGGACCCAGCACTAATTCCTAAACGACAAGGCAGTTGCACATAATAATTAAATATTAAGGTGAAGACCATTGTGGACCTGGTCACCATGAGGATTAAAGAATTATTTTTGGAATCTATAAATAAGGGAGAAGTGGCTTTCTCAGGGTGGATTCATTTGAAGTTAGTTTCTTGTTAAGAGAGTGACCTACATGAGGCTGGGGTTTGTGTGACCAAGGGAATACTCTTCATTATTTCCTTCCTGTAGATCTGCTACTGTAATCAGTGCTGCAACCTAAAGTAGCCTTTGGATCGGTCCACTTCCTTTATGTGAAGACTCATTTTCCCTAAGAGGTTAGTGTAGGACAAAGGTACATCGAGATAATTCCTTGCTGTATTTTGCATAGATTGAAGGACCAGTGGTCGCTAAAATTAGATTTTATCTATGTTTTTTAAAGTAAAGTTGTTACTGTTCTTTCAATTTGCATGATCCAATTTCTGCTGATAGTTCGATGAAGAATGTGTTACTTTCATCCTCTTCATTGACGTTTCTTGTCGTAGCTGATTGATTTAAGGACAGGATTTGCCTTTGGATCTCTTGTCTTATTCTTCATTGTCATTTTCAGAGCTTCCTAGTGTTAATATATACTCCATAACCCTAGATTAAGGCACTAGTTCTAATGAATTCCACCCTATGTTCATAAAAAACTAATAAAGGGTTCTGCCATCTAATATGATATATGGATC
>ML839339.1:4301-25974 GCA_009831015.1 Picea engelmannii | reverse complement strand
TATAATTACAACTAATGGCCTAAAGCCGACATAAATAAAATAACATTACTAATCTAAATTACAACTAATGGCCTAAAGCCGACATAAATAAAATAACATTACTAATCTAATATGCCCCAATTAAGGGGTAATGAGCCAATATTAGGGCTTAACAATCTCCAACCCATTATGTATAAAAAATCCCATGTATGTCCAACACTTTATCTGATCATGGTCTTCCTTGGTAGCACAATCCATAACTAGTAGTGCCACACAAATACCTAAAACCCTTCTTTACTGTTGTCCAATGTTGCTTCACTGTTTTGACATATACCGCTCAAAACTCCCACTACATGTGCAATGTATGGTCTAGTACAGACCATTGCATACATAAAAAAACTACCTACACTAGCATACAAAACATGGGACATGTCCTCTTTATCTTCCTGTGTATTGAGACACTAATCAACATATAAATTTACACCTACATGATTAAGAACCTCGACTGGTTTACATTCTTGCATATTAAACCTCTGCAATTTTGTCTCGACATATTTCCTTTGATTTAACTAGAGTTTCCTGTCTTCCCAATATCTTTTAATTTCTATGCCCAAAATGAAATTTGCAGCACCAAGATCCTTCATGTCAAAGTTATAGGACAACTGAGTTTTCACATCCTAGATAATCTCCTTGTCATTTCCAATCAACAACATATCATCCACATACAAGACCAAATAAATGACATAATCATTGATTAATTTGAAATACACATAGTGATAATATTTTCTTCTTGTGAAACCAAGTCCCAACAGATAAGTATCAAATTTTTGATACCACATCCTTGGTGATTGCTTTAAATCATACAGAGAATTTTTTGGCCTGCATACCAACTCTTTCTTTCCCTTCACTACAAAGCATTCTGGTTGCTTCATGCATATTTCTTCTTCCATATCCCCATGGAGGAATGTTGTCTTCACATCCATATGTTATACTTCAAAATCAAATGAAACAACGACATATAAAATAAATCTAATAGAATTTAACTTGGAAACATGAGAAATTTTTTCACCAAAGTCAATTCCCTCTACTTGGGAATACCCTTTTGTTGCTAACTGAGATTTTTATTTATCCACTTTTCCTTTTGCATACATCTTATTTTTAAACGCCCATTTGTTTCCAATGTGAATTCTTCCAGTTGGAAACTCCACTAGATCCCAATCCTCATTCTTGCCCAAGGCTTCCATTTCTTCAACCATGGCAGTTTTCCAAAAATTTCCATCCTCTGAATCCACTTCCTCCCTAACAGTTCTAGGATCATCATTAGTAATAAACAAATAAAAAATTTGAATGGAAATTGGGTGGAGCATACATTTCTGATTTTCTTCTTTCATGAACCGATCTCCTCAATACTAGAGTATGCAAATATTCTTCTTCTGATTCATGTTCTTTTGTATAGTCTGATTCATTATCCTTAAACTCAAACTCTATTTTCTCTAGTTATTCCTTCTTTGGTAGGAGTTCCTATTGGAAAAAAATGTTTGTTTTCTCTAAATACCACATCTCAAATATACACTACCTTCTTATTTTTTGGGTTCAAAGCTTATAACCTTTCAAACCATATTTATATCCAATAAAGATACATTTTCATCCTTTTTATCTAGCTTACTCCTATTTTCCTTTGGAATGTTAACAAAGGCATCACAACCAAATAAACTAATATGTGTGAAAGAGAGTTTCTTACTAGTCCATATCTTGTGTGGATTCTTGTCATCCAATGTTGATGAGGGTGATCAATTGACTAGGTAACATGCAATACCCATTGCCTCTGCCCATAATTCCAGTCCTAAATCAACACCACTGAGCATGCACCTTTCTTTTTCCATCAACATCCTATTAAAATGAGATGTATATGGACTATTATTCCACCTTTTTATAGTACTTATTACAAAATTCTCCAAGTTCATTTATGTATAAATCACCACCATTATCCATCGTCAACACCTTAATTATTTTCTCTGTTTGATTCTCCACAAGAGCCTTAAACTCTTTGAATTTATCAAATAATTCATATTTATTCCTAAGGAATCAAATCCATGTATTCCTCAATAAGTCATCTATAAATGAGACACAATACACATATTTTCACAGTGATGGAACCGATACAGGTCAAAACACATCACTATGCACCAATTGTAAAATTCCCTCTGCCCTCATTGCACTAGAGGGTAATCTTAACCAATTATTCTTCCCATATACACAATGTTCATAGAAATACAAATCTAGAGAGGAGTTAGAGATACCTTCAACCACACCTTTACTGTGTAGTAGTTGAATTCCCTTCTCTTTGATATGTCTTAGTCTTTGATGCCACAACATATTCTTTTCTCGAGAGGTTGTAAGAATTTTTTCTTCTTCAACTCCAATATCAAGAACAATGGAACTATTGCACCCATCACTAGTAGTTATTCCTTGCAGCTTATATAGATTTCCAATCCAAACTCCATTCAACAATACCATTGATCCTTAAACCATCTTGCAGGTTTCTTTCTCAAACATTTTTTTTACCCCTACATCGTCCATTTTTCTTACATAAATCAGATTTATGGCCAATCCTGGGATGTATAGAACAACTAGGAGTGTTCTAATCCTTCCATCCATGAGATTCAACTCAAATTTTTCTCATCCTATGATTTTGGATATTGAGTCATCAATTAGGAAAACATCACCTCCATCATACATTTCATATTCGCAGAACCACTCCTTGTGAGGAGTCATATGAAAGGATGCACCTAAGTCAACCAACCATGCCTCATTATCTGCATGTGTGCATGAAGAGGCCAATTAGTATACATCCCCTCTTTCATATGTGGAGGTTTTTTCTTTTGTATAGGGAACATCATCAAATCCCTTCCCTCTCTCAATACTTTTGGATCAACATTGCTTCTTGTAGTGCCCTTCTTTTCCACATATACAACATACGTTTACAATTTTTTTGGGAGATTTAGACCTCCCACTTGAGGAATTAGATCTATTTCTTTCTTGGGAGAATCCTCTTGCAAATAATTCATCTATGCTCTATCCTTTCATGTTCTTCTGTCTCATATCCTTTGAAAACAAGGATGAGACCACATCATTAAAACTTAAATTAGTTGTATTACTACCTATGGCCACAACCATACTATCCCATGAGTCTGGTAAAGAGTACAATAAATTGATACACTTATCTTCATCATAAATATTTATATCAATAGATAATAGCTTAATTACCAAAGTATTGAAGGAGTTCAGATCCTTTGTCACTGAGTCTCCATCTTTCATCCTCAGGTTGTACAACTTCTTTCGTAGGAACAATTTGTTTACCGGGGGCTTTGACTAATACAAAGCCCCTAACTTATCCCATAATGCCTTGGATGTAGCTTCCCCTGACACATTCAATAATACCAAATCTGAGAGACACAATCAGATTGCGCTCTTTTCCTTACAATCCAACCTTTTCTAGTCTTTTGCCGACGTTCCTATAGGTGAAATACTTGGATCCACTATGATCCATTGATCTTTGTCAACAAAAAAATATACCATATTGAGCTTCCACAACTCAAAAAGTTTCCCATTAAATTTCTTGATCTCTATTTTTAAACTACTCGCCATTTATTTTCACCTGAAGAATCGATACCACAAATCTCCCACTATAACAAGGTTTATCAAAAACCCGAGCCAAACCCTTAGCCACAAAGGCGTCCCCCTAAAGACAATAAAAAATATAATACCAAATGCATATTTTAACCCTGTACAATTACTTACTGTAAATAGATTCTTAGTAAAAATAGAAAATACACAATGACACATACACACATTAGACAAAGATTTTATCCTCGAAACCCAAACCGAGAAAACCAACAACCTGTTTAGAGCCACACCTCTAATCTTTTATTCATAATCCTTATTCATTGTTTACAATACAATATATATAGGATCCCATGGCATCCAAAACCCCTAATCCATTTGTTGGAATAGTCACCAACACTGAGAGGGGGGTGAATCAATATTGAACTTTTTACAAATTTAAATAGTAAAATGTAAACATTAAGCTATCAACAATTCCATTCACTTATGATTGAATTTAACATTCATAACCATATAACCATAGATTCACAATACACAAGAGTTTTACATGGAAACCCAAATGAGAGAAAACCACATAAAGTTTTTTTAATATATATATTGAATATTACATCCACAGGTAGAACCAACTTTCAAACTTATCCAACACCAAATGGAAGGAGGCACCAACCCCCTATTTATAGGATCCAACCTGAAGGAATCTCCAACTCTCTATATTCTCCAACACCAACTGGAAGGAGGCTCCAACCCCCTGATTTACAAGCTCTAACTTGAAGGAATCTACAACTCCCTGAATTGTCCAGCTCCAACCCCCTTGTTTACATGAT
The DNA here is from genome assembly GCA_009831015.1 of Picea engelmannii. Classification (NCBI taxonomy): domain Eukaryota; kingdom Viridiplantae; phylum Streptophyta; class Pinopsida; order Pinales; family Pinaceae; genus Picea; species Picea engelmannii. The sequence goes on along the minus strand of ML839339.1, from coordinate 21,547 downwards.
CCAACATAAAGGAAGCTATGAATCCCTGTATTCTCTGGCTCCATCCGGAAGGAGGCACCAATCCCCTAGTTTACATGCTCCAACTTGAAAGAAGCTACAACTCCCTATATTCTTCATCTCCAACCATAAGGAGGCTCCAAACCCCTTTCCTTGCCCCATCCTTCCTCCCTGGAATATAAGTGTGACACTCAAACTGTCACTGCTACTGTCATTGATACATCATCATCATCAAAACCAAACTCAACCTATCACTATAACTATGATTGATATTGATACCCAATGATCATCAAAACTAGACTCAACTAGTCATTGTAACTATCACTGATACTGATACATCACCATCATCAAAACTATATCCACTACAACTAATACATCATCATCATAAAAACTGGATACACCATAACTGATACATCATCATCATAAAAAACTAGATCCACCACAACCAATATATCATCATCATCAAAACTAGATACACCATAAGTGATACATCAACATTATCAACCTGGGTCCACTTAGAGACAAGGTCCACATAAAGATCCTATGTCCACATGGGTCCACATATAAACCCCAACATCACTTCTCAAATCTGCATACAAAGTTGCTCAAAACTATACATCAAATATACAAACTTGTAAGATTTACCACAAGCTCAATTTTCCATTTTTCATTCTGAAACTTGGACCTCAGATATTAGTATTTGTTCTCCTTTTTATGCAACAAGTGGAATTCAATTTGTACCTACCAATATTTGGATATAACTATTTTTATCTCAAACACTTGTTTGGGACTAGTTTTTTGATTAGTTACAAATCCTAACTTTCAACAAGTATAATTATGAACCTGTAATGAATCAAGGTCTAAAACTTGTACCAAATATTCTTTCATAAATTCTGAAACTTGTACCTCATATATTAGGATTCCCCCCCCTTCTGATTCAACAAGTGGAATTCAATTTGGACCTACCAAGATTTAGATATGACTGTTTTATATCAAACACCTTTTGGCACTACTTTTTGGATTAGTCACAAACCCTAACTTTCAAAAAGTATAACTTCATACTTGCAATGAATAAAGATATGAAACTTGTACCAAATTTTCTTTGATATCTTCTCTCAAATTCCTCCAAGTTTCTCTCCTTGAATCATCCTTGAAAAAGACTTATAGCGAAAATGGAAGACCTTCCTGAATTTTAGCCTATTCTGGATAACAAACTTGTATAACATTCCACACACTCAATATTTTATATTTGATTCTGAAATTCACAAAAAAACTACTAAAGACTATACTCTTTCCAATGCAATTGGTCTCACATAATTTGGATCTTCTATGAAGAATTTCTGACTATGTTACATGGAATACCTATTTGAGACTAGTCAAAAACCCTATATTCCACAGAGTGTATCTCCAAAAATAAAATGACCCAAAATATGAAATCCATAACAAAATTACCTTGATATGTCTTCTCAACAGACTCCAATTTTCATTATCCGAATCATTCTAGAAAACAATTTATAGAGAAAAGGGTAAGATGACCTTTAAAAAACATACCTTAGAACACAACATGACAATACTTCACTTTCCCTTGGAATTTTTCCCTTCTTCACTTCATCTTCCCTCTGAAATTCACTACCAATATTGTGCTAAGAGATCAAAAGATTGAATGATGAAAATGAGAGGTTGTTAATGTGTATTTATACCCTTTCAAGCACCTTCTTTACTTGACCTTGAGCTGACTTGTAAAATCTTGTTTGCAACAACTTTTTCGCCTTTACTTGACTTTAGGGTCAAATTATAACTTCTTGACCTTAGATATGAGGCTTCTTGACCATAATTTGGGGATTCATATTTAAGAGGGAATACATCCTCAACTGTGAGGAACCGCATGGCATACCACCTATCATTGGAAATGACATGACGAGGACTATCCATGTATGATAGTTTTGCATGTATTTTCAATGTCCTTCATACTCATTTTATCCAATAAAATTTGGGATTAATGACCTCACCTCTAAGGATTACTAACCATATTCTCATAATTTCTTGTATACTTCTTCAAAGCATCTCCCCATGAGGGCCATACTTAGAACTACACCATAAGGGGACCACTTTGGAGACTTCTTCAAATACACCCATCACTTCTAGAAGATTCCAAACTTCTTCTAGGGTTGAAATCAATGGAAACCAATTTTCCAACACCATTGACCTAGATTAGTCAAAAACCCTATTTCCTTAACCAAAATTAAAAAAGCATCGATGAAAACCATGTGCCAAAAACCGCCAAAAACAAACGCAACAAATCACCATTTTTTTTTTTTTTTTTTAATTTTTAATTTTATTTCAGGAGATCCTCCCACCAACCTCCTTACAGGGAGGACCCCATCCCCCCCTCCCCCTGTTCCCATATCAATGTACAATATATGGGATCAATTTTGTAAATAATATAACACATACCCATCAATTCTTCTCCCTTCTTTTATAAGATTCTCTTCTTGTAATTGCTTTACGGTTAGGGTTTTTTTCCCTTCTATGCAATGGATTAAAATCCCTTTGGTGAATATGAAATTTTATATTCATCTCATGATTAGGGAACACTTTTAGATGTTCATAAATTCCTTTTAATAACCAAATTAAAAAAAAAAGTGCCTCCAATACATAAATAGTCACAACTATATTTTACTTTTTAGGGCATTATTCCAGCCATGGAAACCATTTCCAAACTATTCTTCATGTTTCTATCTTTCCAACAATATCTCGTTTTCTCAATTTGGACATCAGGAACTCAATTTATGGCCTCTGGAAGATAGACACTCAACAACTGTTGATATATTCTCCACATGAATCTTGGCCCTTGATTTGCAAATCCACCTTAGTTATCCCACATGAAATGTGGGAGGGTATCTATAACATATTTATAAAGATATTTCCTCCATATTGTTTGTGTGTGAAGTAGATATACCCATGGAACCTCACATAGATTGTGCATAGTGTAAATTTTGATCACCACCTCATCACCTAGTCATCACACCAAGTCATTGTCGAGTCATCTGTGTCCAATCAATACCTTTCAAGTGTCACCCAGAGATAGGTCCATTTTGATGCCACGTGTCATTGAGAGGTGTTCCAAAGAAAATGGAGGGAATAAAATTAGGAAAATAAATAATATAGGAACATGATGAATAATATTGAAAAATAGAATTGAGTAGAAATACAACTTAGTAAAAATGACTTTGTAATTTAGTAAAAATGACTAAATGTTGGGAATGTTGTGGGAATGCAGAGTTAGTGTAAAACTTAGTGAAAATGACTAAAGTAAAAATGGCTTAGTATTTCAATAAAAATGAGAATGCGGGCTGAAGTGATGTAGAAAATTAACTTACGAGAACTTGTATTCCACATTCAAAATGTCAAAATAAACTAAGTGTAAAACTCAATAAAATTTCCTAAGTTATGAGGGTGTAATTTGAGTGACGTGGAAATGTAGGTGCAAATTGAGGATTGTGGAAATGCAAGTTGTGGGAGGTAAGGGATGGATGAAGGGGGGTCACCCGTATCCACATTCATGAAAAATGGATAATTATGTACGTAGAGTGTGGAGAGTAAGACTAAGTATGGAGTGTGGAGATTAAGGAAAATGGAGTATGGGGAGTAAGGAAAATGATTAAGTATGGAGTGTGGAGAGTAAGGAAAATGGAGTATGGAGGGTAAGGAAAATGACTAAGTATGGGTAGTGAGGGTAGAGTAATGAAAATAAGTGTAGAGTAATGAAAATAACACTTAGTTAAAATTCCAAAAATGGAGGGGAAAAATGCAAAACTGAAGGGGGGAAATGGTGATATCTTAGGAATATGACCTTTGTTTTTGATTCTGTAAAATGTCAGGAGAAGCTGACATATAAGGTTATCCAATGAGAGGATGAACACAAAAAAAATATTTCTTTTTGGTATTTTTATATTGTTGAAAATATAAATCATCTCGTTGGCCTTGTTGAACAATAACTGCAACACCATAAGCTGATTCTAAAATTTTAAAAACTTGATGGGTCTTCATGATCAATAGGTCACAATCATATGATACTTTCAAAATTTCAAAATTTGGTCTCCATTTGAGAGATACATAGGTTCAAGTATGGACCAAAATCACCTAGTTAGTGGGTGACATGAAAACACATCAACATTTGGCTCCAACTGTGGGACAATGACCCCCTGTGGGTTGCTAAGAACACCAAAATCAAACCAACTACCTCATCCATTGGGCTATTGATTAATCTCTAAACCATTATTTGATCTAAAAAATGTTTATTAGGAAAACCCTATTGAAAGAACAACATTATATACATGAGAAAACAAAAATCTACCTATCCTAACCTACTTGGAGAGAAGGGATACTTTCAAGTGTAAGTAGACTTCCAATATAGACATGTACATAACCAAATAATATGATTACTCCCAACCATGATTGAGAGTGTTGTTTCATTGTCCATGTTCTAGAGAAATTCTCCCATCATACAATAACCATCGTGCCATGGTGATGTTGCAAAAATAAATTGTTGTTGAACATATGTGGATAACTATAGGGTTGTATTTTATTGTTCATCAACAATCTCATTGTCTTCAAAAATAAAATATACCACCCATGGAACCTATTATTGCAAATACCCTTTTTCTTTTGATGCTAGTAGGACCTCTTCTTCATTAAACTCTACTCCGGACAAGCAATCAACATCTTGAAAGTTCAATTTAAAGTGATAACTTTTATCATCACTTTTGTCGATCCCATGCTAACATTCCTCTTTCAACTTTTTATAAACAAGCTATAGCCATTGAGAATCCACTGCAATTTTTTTTCCATGACCATATTGAATGGAATCTTCATGTGTATCTAGTGGAGGTTCATCAACTCTATCCTTAAACTCATTGTCAACATTACTCTCATATTCAACATAGGAGAGGTCACATTTTTGTTCCAATGGAGCATGTGGTAGATGGTATTCCTATTGAGTTGAGACATTAGGATTATCATTTCCATATTCAGAAACATAATCTGATATAGAGATTTTTTTACATCTTTCACAAGATTTCTCTTCTAAATCATTTTCTCCATTGTCTTGGAACAATATCAGAAGTTTAAGAGATCAAAACCACTTTCATGAATATTTTATTCAATGAATTGAGCTCGCTGCATTAACTCTTTCCAGTTGTACTTTCCTTCTTGCTTCCGTAAAAATTTCAGATTCATGGGAAAAAAAATTTCATAGCAGCTAAGAATGATGAAATTGTTTGGAAACATTTCTTGAGGAGCATCATGAAGGAATTTTATAAATATGTAAGTGAATTTTTTAACTATCTCTTCCTCATTCATTTGGATTTCAACCAATTTCAAGAAAACATAATATGGATATTTCCTTGGAAAATATTTCTCGACAAACAAATTTTCTAATATGTCCCAACTAGTGATGATTCCAGGCAACAATGAATAAAACAATTCACTAGCATTTCCTTTTAGAGTTAAGATAAATAGTGGGAATGCAACATCATTTTCAACCACATTATAGATATCACAAACATTATCAAACTTAAATAAATGCTTCTCTGCATCTATGAAGTATTTACGAAGAACATAACAAACATTTCCATGGAAATATTTTGCATGGGATGAACCTCTCCTTTCCAATTGAGGGGGATTCTGTGTAACTATTTATTTCTTTCAGAACCTTCTATCTTTAACAAAACTTGAAAAAAAATTGTTTGGATTGGTGGGAATGATAAAATGTCATCACAACATGAAAGAAACTCTTCGGTGGAGTCTTCATATAGATATTCTTGTAATTTTGGAATCTTTTTAGTGGAGTTTCTAGGGCATATTTCTTCAAAATCCAAAGTTTTAATAATGGAGTCATGAGGGAGCTCATCCTCATGAATCTTGGATGGTTCTTTGGTTCTATATAAGTTGGAATAACTATTTTTTTTTGTCGAAACTCCAATAAAATATATCCAATGCCACTTGATGTTCGTTGAATGAGGTTTTCAAGAACCCAATTGATGTAGGAGCATCATCAGCAAAGCCACATGGGATGAAAACACAACGCCTAGTGCACCTTTTGAGTAAAATTTTAAATTTTGAAAGATGGCGTATCTCAGAGAAATTCTGAGTAAATGATGGATCATAGAAGTTTTAAATGGTCAGAGGTTGAACAATCATGTCAAACTAGGAGAGATCAAATCGTCCTTGAGTTATTTGAATTTGGCGTAGGTCTGAACATTCACCTTAAATTGTCTGTCGCAAATGTTTATTGTAATAGGACTAAGTAGCTATAAGATTTTATTTAAATCAAATAGGTAGTTGGAGGGAATCCTAGAGGACCTCTTGTATAAGTAGATACATTGTATGCATGAATAGGGCTAGCTGTCAATTAGTAGGAGATAACTGTTAGTGAATGTAAGTTGTTTTTATCAGATATGTATCCATTTACACTTGAATGAATATAACATAGGGATATTGACCCAACACATGGTGTTGCTACTGTTTACAGTTTCCCTGTTATTTTCTGTTTTCATGAATGAATGAGTTATGTTATTGAGTATATGAAACTATAAAGTATTTGGATAAGTTTCAATTGTTTCTCTTCGTTGAGTTCATGCAAGGTGTGCATACAATCCACAAGGAGTGCGTTGAAAAAGTCTGTTTCGACTCAGAATCTCAGAAGAGATAGCGTGAAACTTCCATTTGAAAAGAGTGTAAAGGGACTGCTACAAGAAGTGCACAATCACCCATAAGAAGCTAAGTCTTGCGTAAGAATCTGTTGCAAGGAGTGCACAGATTCGAAGTTCGACTAAGTGTCTAAGTACCCCTCTTAGGAGTCAAAGGGTTCAAGAAACAAATCTCAAGAGAGATAGTGGAAACAAATCTTTGAAGGGAGTGAATCTCTGAAGGTTTACCGAGTTATCGACCAAGATCCATCTAGGAGGAAGCCGAATCATTCCAGATCGTTGGATCTAGGAAAAGTGCATGAGATTTAAGTCTCATTCTGCACACAGGAGAAAGTATTCACCAAAGTCCCAAAGAGGTTAGGGACCGTCCATCATCCAGAGGGACAGGTGGCGTAAGATCTGCAACTTCAGGTTAAAGAACTCCGGGAGAAAGTGAGTGCGAAGGAGTTGAAAATCTCGAAGCCCGAAGAGCCGAAGTGATTTGCAACCATCGATCTATGGGGGACAGGCATCTATAGATTATTGAATTCAGGTGAAATCACTTTGAGAGAAAGTGAGTGCGAAGGAGTTGAAACTCCCGAAGCCTGAAGAGACGAAGTGATTTGCAACCGTCGATGTGTGGGGGACATGCGTCGACAGATTATCGACTTTGGGTGAAAGCACTCCGAGAGAAAGGGAGTGCAGAGGAGTTGAAAATACCGAAGCCCGAAGAGCCGAAGCAATTTGCAGCCATCGATTTGTGGGGGACACACGTCGACAGATTGTCGACTTTGAGTGAAAACACTCTGAGAGAAAGCAAAGGCGGAGAGTTTGAAACTCTCGAAGCCTAAATAGTCGAAGTGGTTTGTGGCCTTCGATCTATGAGAGGCACACGTCGACAAATCGTGAACTTCGGGTGAAAGCACTTCGGTAGAAAGTGAAGACAGAGGGGTTAAAAATATTGAAGGTTGAAGTCCCAAAGTGGACAAGATCTATTGTTTTGGGTGGAAGCGTGGCGCCTGATCCAAAAATTTGGGTACGAAGTACTCTGAGGAAAAATGAAGGTTGGAATGTCCCGAACTCTCAAAGCGTGGAGTCCTAAAATAGATCTCAACCATTGGTTGCGAAGGGGGATGTAAACCGATTTTCTGGTCATGGTTAAAAGTTCTGAAGTCACGAAGCGCCAAGAGGTTAAGCCCCAAGTCACAATCATAGATCACATGCAAAGAAGAGATAACGAAAGGAGCTAGTGCCTGTTAGTGTGAGATTTGGAAAAAGTTATAAGAAAGTAGGGCCCACGGGTACCCGTTGATTTGTTAACATAAATCGACGGTGGGGAATCATTGCGAAGCACGGAGGTAAAATTAGCATACGTGCTAGTTCATGGCCCGCAATTCACCAACGCCATTGATCTCGTCAAGACACGAGATCAATGACCACAATTAGATCGAGTTGGGCGAGTACTTTTTTGATTGTGGAGATTGAGCCCTCCGATAAAGAGAAAGCACGTTGGTGCCCCACAATCATTGTGATTCGTCGATCGATGAACAAATCGGTAATGACCAAATCATGACCATGAAAGCTTTAGGGGAATTGAAAGATGATTAGACCAGAGCAAAGCGGGTACCATACAACCTATGCCTCGGGTGATAACAAGGCCCATGTTTGATTTTTTTTGAGACCAATAAGGTCTCGAGGATCTAACTTGAGGAGATTAATATCCTTTACTAGGAGGTCGCGTAGCCCTGAGGGAGAGTAGGAGGTTCTGTGTCAAGTGGTATCAGAGCCTGATTTCGTTTTCAGGTAGAAGAGAAAGAACTCGAAGTTGTACTCTGTGTGTTAGAACCATTTAACACAATGCCACCGAGGAGATGCATGGAGCCACCTGTAGCCAATTGCGCTGTAGAAAGGGGAATGAGAGAACTGTGTGCAAGGTTGGAAGTGATGGAAGAAACATAGAGGAGAGCACCTGACACTGGAGATGTCAGTGAGGCAGAAAGTGAAGAGAGAGAGGTTGAAGAAGTTGCAGGAGCAGATGCTGTCGAAGAATGCTTATCGAAAGTTGTTGTGAAGTTGGGAGCTAGAGAAAAGATAGACATCCCAATGTATGAAGGAAATTTGTATGCTGAAGAACTGCTAGACTGGATAAGGTCCATGGACAAGTATTTCATCTATGAAGATGTCGATGAGGAGAAGAAGATGAGACATGCTGTCACCAGGTTGAAAGGACATGAAACACTATGGTGGGATGAAATACAAGCTGACAGACGAAGCAAAGGTAAGAAAAAGATTAAGAGTTGGGATAGAATGGTAGCCAAGATGAAGGATACGTTTATGCCCAAGGATTATTAGATAAATCTATTCAAGAAGATGTAGAACCTGAGATAGAAAGGAATGACAGTGAAATAGTACACAAAAGAGTTTTACAAGCTCAACATTAGGACTAGACAAAGGGAGAGAGATGAAGAGAAAGTTGCCAGGTACATAAATGGCCTGAGATATGAGATCCAGGATGAAATCAACATGATGTTGGTGAGGATAGCAGAGGAGGCATATCAATATGCATTGAAAGCAGAGGAGAAGTTGGCCAGAAAACAAAGCCAATGAGGAAGAGGTAGAAGGCCGAACAAAGGTAAAGGAGTGACCCATGATAAAGCACATAAGCCCAAGGGTGATGATGAGAAAACCCACAGTCACTCAGAAAGAAGAGGAATCTCTAGAGGGAGAGAGCCTGGTGGAAGAAATTGTTTTTCTAGAGGAAGAGGAATAAGCAGAGAAGGAGAGATACGATGTTATACTTGTGGAAAACCAAAACACAAGTCTTGGGAATGTATCGAGAAAAATAAATAAGGAGGAGGTGAAGCTCACATTTCAAAAGCATAGAAAAGGAATGTTGAAGCAGAAGGTGCAGAGGATGGAAAATCTCTTATGCTGAGGAAGGTTCTCTTGAAGCTAGAACCAGAAGTTGAAAAACCAGTGCAGAGGAATAGTTTGTTCAGGATAGCTTGCAAGACTAAAGAAAGAGTATGCAAGGGGATAATTGATAGTGGGAGCACTGATAATATAGTATCCACAAAGATGGTGGAGAAATTGCAGCTAGAGAGAACTTCACATCCAAATCCATGTAAGGTCTCATGGTTGCAAAAAGGACACCAGGTAATGGTAACTAAACAATGCGTTGTTGAATTAAAAAAAGGTGGATATCGAGATGAGATTATGTGTGATGTAATTCCTGTGGATGCATGTCATGTTTTTTTGGGGAGACTATGGAAGTTTAACAGGATTTCCATTCATGATGAGATAAGGAACACTTATACTTTGGAAAAGAATGGTAGAACACACATGTTTCTGCCAATAGAAGAGAAGAAAGTAAAGGAATAAGCGAGCACAAGCATACTTCTCATGAGTGGGAAGGAACTCCTGAGTGAAGTCAAGAAGGAACAAGAGATGTAGTTTGCTGTGGTGAGGAATCCCAGAGTTGTCCTTATAAGTAATTATATGGATGATTTTCCTGAAGAAGTTCAGGAGCTGTTGGAGAATTTTGCTGACATAGTAGTGGATGAGTTGCTTAACTCATTGCCACCCATCAAAAGTATCAACCATCACATTGACTTGATACCAGGATCAAGTCTGCCGAACAAAGCAACATACATATTGAAACATTAAGAGAATGAGGAGGTAAAGAAACAAGTCCAATAATTATTAGACAAGGGTTTGGTCAGAGAAAGCTTGAGTCCATGCACAGTACCAAATGTGTTGAGTCCAAAGAAGGATGGAGGATGGAGAATGTATACAGACTCAAGTGCCATAAACAAGATCACCATCAGGTAAAAATTTCCTTTTCCAAGAATGGATGACTTAATGGATTGCTTAAGTGGAGATTTTTTTTTTTCAAAGATAGATTTGAAAATTGGATATCACCAGATAAGAATGAGAGAAGGTGATGAGTGGAAAACATCCTTTAAGATAAATGAGGGGTTGTATGAATGGCTTGTTATGCCATTTGGCTTAAAAAATGCCCCAAGTACTTTTATGATATTGATGAATGAAGTATTTAAGGAATTCATTAGTAAGTTTGTGATTGCATATATGGATGATATATTGGTCTTCAGTAAAAATAAAGAGGAGCATTTGAGACATCTGGAATTAGTGATGAGGAGACTACAACATGAGAAGCTATTGATAAATCTGAAGAAGTCCTCTTTTATGAAGACAAAAATCATTTACTTTGGTTTTGTGATCTCTTCAAATGATTTGAAGATGGATCCCGAGAATGTGAGAGCAATCAAAGAATGACCATCGCCAAGGAGTATGTTTGAAGTGAGAAGTTTCTATGGATTATCTATTTTCTATAGGAAGTTCATTAGAAATTTCAGTGGAATTTTTGCACCAATGATGGATAAAGTGAAGAAGAGACACAAGTATTTTTAATGGATAGAAGAAGCTGAGAAAAGTTCCAATATATTGAAGGAGAAGATAACATAACGACCAATTCTAGTCTTGCCAAATTTTGGGAAGACATTTCAAATAGGATGTGATGCAAGTGGAGTTGCAATTAGAGCAGTTTTGAGTCAAGATAATAGGCATGTTTCATATTTCAGTGAGAATATGAATGAGACTAAGGGAAAGTACTCCACATATGATAAAAATTTTTATGCCATAATTCAAGCCTTGAAGAAATGGAGGCACTACCTTGTTCCAAAAGAATTTGTCTTGTATAGCGATAACCAAGCTTTGCAATTCATAACCAGACAAGAGAAGTTAAATCAGAGACATGCTAAGTGGATATAGTTTATGCAAAATTTCACTTTTGTCATTAAACATATTTCTGGTAATGCTAACAAAGTTGCTGATGCATTCAACAAGAGATGTCTAATTCTGTAGGAATTCAACAAGAGATAATGTATGGGATGATTCCAATAGGGGTATTGGAATTGAGAGACATGGAGCATGGTGAATTCAGAAGCACTGGAGCAGAAGACTTCACTGCAGAGATGCATAAGCTTCATGTTCATATCAAGGAGCAATTACAGAACAACAATATAAAGTATAAACATAGAGTTGATCAACATAGAAGATAACTTCAATTTGAAGTGGGGGATCGAGTTTTAGCACACTTGAGGAAGGAAAGGTTCCCAAGAGGAACATATAACAAGCTGAAGTTGAAGAAGATTGGACCATGCAAGATCCTAAGAAAATTTGGTAACAATTCTTATGAGATAGAGCTGCTAGAGGATGTGGGAATATCACCCATATTCAATATTTCAGACCTATATCCTTATAGGGAAGATGACACAAAAATATCAGAAGCTCAAGAGTAGATTCAGTGGGAGAAGCAGATGCCTATAGTAGAAAATCCACATATGGAGAAGATCGTTGATCAGAGGATTGGCAAGAAGACTAGGAGGAAGACCTATTTTGAATATTTGGTCAAGTGGAAGGGACACCCGATAGAATATGCCAGTTGGGTAAGTGAAGTTGATGTCCATAAGCATGGAAGGTCAGTGTAGGAGCTCATGGAAAAGATTCCATGAATTTTCTTCCTAGAGGAGTATGATGCAAGAGCATCGTCTAGAAATTCCACATGGGATGACAACACAACGCCTAGTGCGCCTTTTGAGTAAAATTTTAAATTTTGAAAGATGGCGTATCTCAGAGAAATTCTGAGTAAATGATGGATCAAAGAAGTTTTAAATGGTCGGAGGTTGAACAATCACATCAAACTAGGATAGATCAGATCGTCCTTGAGTTATTTGATTTTGGCGTGGATCTGAACATTCGCCTTAAATTGTCTGTCACAAATGTTTATTGTAATAGGACTAAGTAGCTGTAAGATTTTATTTTGATTAGATAGGTAGTTGGAGGGAACCCTAGAGGACCTCTTGTATAAGTAGATGCATTGTATGCCTGAATAGGTATGGACGTCAATTAGTAGGAGATAACTGTTACTAAATGTAAGTTGTTTTTATCAGAGCTGTAGCCATTTACACATGAATGAATATAACAGAGGGATATTGACCCAACGCATGGTGTTGATACTGTTTACAGTGCCCCTATTATTTTTTGTTTTCATGAATGAATGAGTTATGCTACTGAGTATAGGAAACTGTGAAGTATTTATAAGTTTTAATTGTTTCTCTTTGTTGAGTTCATGCAAGGTGTGCATACAGTCCGCAAGGAGTGTGTTGACAGAGTCTATTTCGACTCATATGCTCAGAAGAGATAGCGTGAAACACCCATTTGCAAAGAGTGCAAAGGGACTGTTGCAAGGCGTGCACAGTCACCCGCAAGAAGCTAAGTCTTGTGTAAGAATATGTTGCAAGGAGTGCATAGATTCAAAGTTCGACTAAGTGTCGAAGTAGCCCTCTAAGCAGTCAAATGGTTAAAGAAACAAATCTCATGAGAGATAGCGGAAATAAATCTTCGAAGTGAGTGAAACTATGAAGGTTTACCGAGTTATCGACCAAGATCAGTCCAGGAGGAACCAAAACCGTTCCATATCGTTGGGTCTAGGAAAAGTGCGCGAGCTTTAAGTCTCATTGTGCATATAGGAGCAAGGATTCACCAAAGTCTTGAAGAGGTTAGGGACCATCCATTATCCAGAGGGACAGGTGGCGTAAGATCTGCAACTTCATGTGAAATCACTCCGAGAGAAAGTGAGTGCAGAGGATTTGAAACTCCCGAAGCCCGAAGAGTCAAAGTGATTTCTAGCCGTTGATCTATGGGGGACACGCATCGACAGATCATCGAATTTGGGTGAAATAACTCCAAGAGAAAGTGAGTGTGGAGGAGTTGAAACTCCCGAAGCCCAAAGAGCTAAAGTGATTTGCAACTGTCGATTTATGGGGGACACACGTTGACAGATTGTGGACTTCGAGTGAAATCACTCTAGGAGAAAGGGATTGCAGAGGAGTTGAAACTCCCGAAGGCCGAAGAGTTCAAGCAATTTGTAGCCGTCGATTTGTGGGGGACACATGCCAACAGATTGTAGACTTCGGGTGAAAACAATTTGGGAGAAAGTGAAGGCAGAGAGTTTGAAACTCCCAAAGCCCAAATAGATGAAGTGGTTTGTGGTTGTCGATCTGTGGGAGGCACACATTGATAGATTGTGAACTACGGGTGAAAGCACTCTGGGAGAAAACAAATATGGAGAGGTTGAAACTCCCGAAGGTCGAAGTCCTGAAGTGGACCATAGCCATTGATTTGGGTGGACGTGTGGCGCCTGATCCATAACTTCCAGTACAAAGTACTTCGGGGAAAAATGAAGGTTGGAACATCCCGAAATCCCGAAGCACGAAGACCCAAAATAGATCTCGACCGTTTGTTGCGAAGGGGGACGTAAACCGTTGGTTTGGTCTCGGTTAAAAGTTTTGAAGTCACAAAGCGCCAAGAGGTTAAGCCCCGGGTCACAACTAGAGATAACATGCAAAGAAGGGCTAACGGAAGGAGCTATCGCTTATTAGTGTGAGATTTGGAAAACTTGCTAATAAAGCAGGGCCCACGGGTACCCTTTGATCTATGAATGGAAATCGACGATGGGGAATCATTGCGGAGCATGGAGGTAACATTAGCAGACGTGATAGTTCACTGCCCACAATTCACCATCGTCGTTGATCTCATCTGGATGCGGGATCAACGACCATGATTAGATCGAGTTGGGTGAGTACTTTTCTGATTGTGGAGATTGATCCCTCTAATAAAGAACAAGCACGTTGGTTCCCCGCAATGAATGCGATTCGTCGATCAATGAAAAAATCGGTAATGACCGGATCATGACAGTGAAAGCTTGAGGGGCATTGAAAGATGATTATATCGGAGCAAAGAGGTTACCATACGACGTGCGCCTCGGGTGATAACAAGGCCTGTGTTTGATTTGGTTTGAGACCAGTAAGGCCTCGAGGATCTAATCCAGATCGAAGAGATTAAGATCCCCTATTGGGAGGTCACGCAGTCCCGAGGGAGAGTAGGGGGGCTTACATCACCAATTAATCCTGAATCCTTCTACTAGAAATTTTCCATATATTTTTCCAAGACTTGAACCATAAAACTTATAGTTTTTCAATAATATCTGATCCTAAAAAAGTATCATATTTCTAGAAAATGAATTGATCCCGAGTATGGTCGCCAAAAATGTTGATCTTTGATTCTCTTTAGAGTCTTGAAGATAATGTCACGAGGATAATCCTCTTTCTTTTTAAAGAGGTGGTACTCTTTAAATATGATACAATATTTACAAAAAGTGCCCGAGAAAGACCATAATCTTTCAGAATTGAATATTCACAATATTACACAAGATTATAAACCAATAAAGTAAGGAATATCAAACAATGAAATTTCCAAATTAACACATGGTAAAGAAAGACACATCATTTAGCAAAAAGGAAATAAATGGACCACATATGAAGAGAACTTAACATGATAATTCAATTAAAACAAAAAGGGATTTTGATAGACACATACTTGAAATTTCAAGCTTAAAACTCAAAGTCCGAGAAATCACTATTATAGTGCCTAAAATAGTTCTATGGGAACCTTAAAAAATATACAAATATCTCTTAAAAGAGTTTATACATGTATTTAAGTGATTTTACAAAATTTAAAGGTAAAATCATTCATCCTAAACATACTGGGATGGGGCTCCTATGGACTAGCAAATGAAAAGACCTATAAGAAAAGAGAAAACACAATTAGGAGTCGACCTTTGGTTTTCACAAGTCATGAAAAAGGAAACGTTGGATGACTTCTAACTATGAAGAAACGAAGAATAAAGGGCTTAGTCAAGTGTCTTCTTGAATTAATATGATGGAAAGAACCCATTCTGAATATGCTTCTCCCTTCTTTTATAATCTTCTCTTCTTGTAATTGCTTTACGGTTAGGGTTATGTTTCCCTTTTATGCAATGAATTAAAATACATTTGGTGAATACAAACTTTGATATTCATCTCTCGATTAAGCCACACTTTTAAATGTTCATAAATTCCTTTTAATAACCAAATTTTAAAAAATAATGTGCTAGCAAGACAAAAATAGTCATAGATGTATTTTAGTTTTTATGGCATGATAACTATAATTCCATCCAGGGAATCCATTTCCAAAGTTTTCTTCATGTCTCTATATTTCCAATGATCTCTTGTTTTATCAATTTTCACATCGGGAACTCAAGTCACGACCTCTAGCAGATAGAGACTTAGTAGCTGTTGATCTATTCTCCACATGAATCTTGGCCCTTGATTTGAAAATCCACCTTATTTACCCCACATGCATTGTGGGAGGGTATCCATAACACATTTATAAATAAATTGCATCCATAGTGTTTATGTGTGAAGTAGAGAGAACCATGGAACCTTGCATAGCTTGTGCACAATGTAACTTTTGATCACCACCTCATCACCCAGTGATAATGCCAAGTCATTGTCGAGTCATATATGTCCAATCAATACCTTCCAAGTGTCACTCAGATATAGGACCATTTTAATTCCATGTGTCATTTGGAGGTGTACCAAAGAAAATGGATGGAATAAACTTAGGATAATAAATACGATAGGAACATGATGAATAATATTGAAAAATAGGATTGTGTCGGAATAAAACTTAGTAAAAATGACTTAGTAATTTTGGTAAAAATGACTAAGTGTTGGGAATGTTGCAGGACCACAGGTTGAGGGTTGAACTGATGTAGAAAATTGACTTACGATCTCCTGTATTTTTCATTTAAAATCTCAAAATAAACTGAGTGTAAAAATTAGTAAAATTATCTAAGTCATGAGGGTGCAATTTGAGTGACACAAAAATGTAGGTACAAATTAAGGATTACATAAATGCGGGCTGTGGGAGGTAAGGGATGGGTAAGAATAAGTATGGAGTGTGGAGAGTAAGAAAAATGGAGTATGGGGAGTAAGGAAAATGACTAACTATGGAGTGTGGAGAGTAAGGAAAATGGAGTCTGGATAGTAAGGGGAACAACTAAGAATGGAGAGTGAGGGTAAGTAACATGAGGGTAGATTAATGAAAATAAGGTTAGAGGAATGGAAGTAATGAAAATAAGGATAGAGTAATGAAAATAACACTTAATAAAAAATCCAAAAATGGAGGGGGAAAATGCCAAAATTAAAGGGGGGAAATGGTGATACCTCAGGAATATGAACTCCATTTTTGATTCTGTAAAATGTTGGATGTATATGACATATAATGGTATCCAATGAGAGGATGATCGCAACAAATTTCCTTCTTTTTATTTTTATTTTGTATTGTTGAAAATAGAAATAATCCCCGTTGGCCTTGATGAAGAAGAACCACAACACCATAAGCTGATTCTAAAATTTTAAAAACGTGTTTGTATTCATGATCAATAGGTCAAAATCATATGGCACTTTCCAAATATCAAAATTTGGTTTCCATTTGAGAGAGATATAGGTTCAAGTATGGACCAAAATCACTGAGTTTATGGGTAAGATGAAAACACATCAACACACCCCTATTGGACACTTCATAGGTGGATGAGCATTTGGCCCCTATAGAACTCAATACTGATTGCATTGAGTGGGATATAGTGGATTGAAT